>JAVYIG010000695.1:197500-478221 GCA_035222895.1 Strongylocentrotus droebachiensis
AGATATAAGTTGCAGATGTCTGTGGCAATGTTACCCATCTCCTTGCTACTTAGGTCTAAAGGAGGGTGAGATGAAAAGGAAGACCGATCAACCATATTGGTATTCTTGGCTGAAGGTGAGAAGGATTTGCAATGATTATTAGGTTTGATCTTTGAACGACTTGGCCCTGTCGCCATCAACCCGAATCCCGTTTAAAGATCAAGTTGAGTTCTGGTGAACATGGAAAGTAATTTATAAGCTATCTCATCTTTTGTACATGTCAGTTTCAAAGAATACCACAGTAGAAAATGTCCCCTGAAAAGTGTTGTTTTATAACATGACCAAAAATAACTGAGAATTGTACAGGGATATTGAACCATTCTTTTATGCCACATGACCCATATACAATTTTGTATGTGCCTGTGGCTTTTAGCAAGATTGAGTCAATATCTTTTCATTTTCCGATCTATTGGTCATAATCAACATTATCTCAATTTCTTCTAGACAAACGCATTATCAGGACCTTACTTTCTCTTTAATATTCTGACGATGTTCGTAACATCTGGGCTTTGATTACGTCATCATGTTTCTAATTTGTAACCTTTGATTTTGGCGGTATACTGATCATCAACACCCAATCACATCACCTTCAAGATAATGCCCAGCAGATATTGGAATCTTAGAGTCGGGGAGCTAGAATCACTTGGTGCCAGAGTTAGTCTGCAGGTGAACCCCCACCCACCACCATCCTAGCAAACATACAATGTATTTTCATTTAGATTGTGACGTTCGCAAAACTTCCAAAGAGCAAAGTAACGTTTTTACTATAAAGTATTTTTACGTCCCTAGAACGTCCTTTCACACAATACACTGTAACAAAATATAAAATTGAGGTTACATTTACATCGGTGATCATATACGAATCCATAATGTATGTTTTGTTGTTGTTGAACAGAATGATGTCTTAATTCTGACGCATACAAGAGAACAAAGAGTGAGCATTTCTTCTCTACCATCCCCTTGTGTTTACTTTCAATACATAATTACATGATAAATAACAGAAATTGGATTAAACTAATGAAAGTTTAATGCACTTCAAAAGATAATGAAATGTTTATGAAACGTACACCAACATACTTACAGAACTATCGTAAGATGGTTTTGAAATTTTACTTTTCTTAGTTACTTTGACCGTCATAGATTCCACCCCCATCAAAGTCTGACTGCAATTACAATGGCAAAGAAGTAGGCATGAAACAGGAGAAGACTTCAGCTTAGTATTTGGATTAGTTCATGTTTAATTCATGTTTCATATTTCACAGTATCTTTTACAGAACAAAGAACGATTTTTGTTACTTACTATAGGTAGGCTACTTAAATAAACCCGAGATATCAGATCATTTTGCTTGCATAAGTAAAATGGTTAAACAAATTAAAATTTACGAGGAGCAAAAGATAAAGCGGCAATGTAATTGTAATCATTACACGAAAAACATGCTTGTAGGCATAAAATATGAATACATTGAAGTGAATTAAAAAGATACCAGTAAATTTTCCTCAGAGCAATATAATGTCATATGGTAATTGAACTGCATCTCGCCTACGCATATTGCTTCCCGATAATAATATGAAAATGTGTCCTTTTCTATGGTTCATTGGAGGTAAGGTCGAGTCCAGGTGGGGGTGACAATGTTTTGTGAAGTTTCTCATTTGTATTCATATTTAGTAGAAGCACTGTGGATTATGGGTCGAGGCTCTTGATACGGAAGACCCGGGTTCGATCCTTGCTTGATGCTTACATCAATAGAAAAGGTGTTTGCCCACATAAAATTGTCACATTATTTTGTCCCTCCGGACCCAGATGCATCACACGGATACCTGGCATTGCAAAGGTAATAGTAAGTGAATAATACCATAGAAGTAATGTTAGATACAAACTCTTGCTCTCAAAATTCCCTTCTAACCTTAATATGATTAAATATACATGAGTACTTTGGACCCAATTTCGATGCCAGCAACATTGTGTTTGTATAGTCCCAATGTGAAGTGCTTTCACTATATTATAAGGGATTTCCATCAAATTTGAATCATTTTTAGCCAAAGCTTAGTGTTTGTTTTTTTAAAGCTGATTCCAAAATATCACAATACATGTACCTAACAATTCTTATGCACTAATAATTCTTTTCCTGGGACATCAGATCTCACGGCGCTTTATTTTACAATGAAATCACCTGACCATTATTCAACTGCTTTGCCTTAGTTTACCCTGGAACCTGGGTACACCCTGGTCAAAGGGCTACGCACTCGTAACCCAAATCACACAACGGTCAAGTTCTATCCACATTCGAGCTGTTCAGAAGAGTCACAAGAACAATAATAATTCAGATAACCTTGCCTCACAAATTGAAAGGCTGGTGATTATGATTAACTTATCTCCACCTATATTTTTCGCCGTTCTATTTCGTCTTTGATTCTGAAATCCGTCGTAATTCTTCCACCTGTTATTGGCGCCTCGTTGGTGCAACAGCCCCCTTCGTTCTCTTACAGCTGAACGGCTTTAATGCCTCCCCCAAAAGCCCCATCCGTGTTTTTAATCATTCTTTCTTTTCATTTGCGATGGTCACTCGAAACTAACCAATATTGAAGTATCACCTCCCTCTGTTCCTCCCCGCGTAATATCTGTAACACGCATCTATTTCCTCTATAGCTTAATCTAATCCAGACCAAATTATGATGAAATTATTTCGTCAGCGACCCGACGACCAAACATCAGTTAATGATTCGATCATTTTCTTTCACCTTGAGTGATAGGAGGGGTCCATGCAAGGCGGCATAAGGGGGTCAAATGTCACCAGTAGTGGCGGAAATTTGATCTGATGGACTCGACTGAGTCACCAAGCAAAAGAAATCAGTTTCAAAAAGAGAATAAGATTCACGGGGTTTTATTCTTGAGGAAAAAGATAATCATCGCTCGGACAAGTTTGACGAGTCATTAGCATGATAATTACCTGAATCATTTCTTGGTGATATTTCGATGAGACTAAAAACCGCAGTAGGTGCATGGTATAGCCTAAAACTTTATTCCTTGTCATTATTATTTTTCCGACGTACTGTTCGACTAGATCTTAGAAAATAGGTTGTTAGAGGAGTAGGCCTAACTTGCAGAATTCATAGTATTTTATTTATTCATAAACATTAACCTTTTACTAAGTTTAAAGAATTTGTTGTGACTCTTTCTAGTGAGATTAACTATCTTCCATGTGATGAGTTGATACCTTTTTCATTAGAGTATAAAGAGCTCCCCAATTCTATTTCTATATACAGTAATTGCAAATTTGATATTTCTCTCTCAATCTTCATTTGGTCTGATGATTTTCTATGGTTATCACTTTTGAATAACAAGCACAAAAACAGGGTAAAAAAGGGAGACAAAAGTTACTCAATCAAATGACATTTGTTGAATAACCTGAACGAAAGATGAACGCGTGCTTACAATCGTTTTGTTATTGAAATAGAATAATAGAAAATATCAACCGCAACTAGCTTTGTAAAAAAAAAAACACACAACTCCGACGCGGGAGCCCGCCCCGTTGCCCGGCGGCCCTAAATGGGGAGCTGTCACATGCAGGGATTCTCAGCATAAACTCGCCCATGAAACTGTCATATTCATTAGAATAAGACATGGATTTGTGTTAAACGGTCGAACCATATAGTCGACGAGATAGATATAAACTAGAAGCCTTACTCAGAAATGACATGGATAACAGTCTTTGTTCACGCTTTGCAGGATGGTTATTAGAGGGTGAAAAAAAAGGGGGTAACATTGGATGGAAAACGAGGTTCATTAATTTCAATTTGGATAAAATTGGTGGTGAAAACAACGGATGTGGCTAGAGTCATCTATGGGTTATTAGTATCTTAGGGTATCTACAATAATTGGTGTAAACACGTGTGCGTTGGGACGATAAAGGGGGTCAAAGATGGGTTGAAATTAAGTGTAATACATGAAGTGGGATGTTTATATCCTCGTAATGGACATTGAGTGAGATTTGAATTTATAGGCAATTGTTAGGCGTGGCAGCAAAAGAGCGAGATGAAGTAACAGGAAAAACAAACACCAAAATAAAAAGAGAGGATGCGTGCGAAATAATTAATTGCATTACTAAAGTGCAAGATATTAACAGTAAAGATAATATATCTTCCCTAAAAGGGGCAGACAATTTTTCTACTCCGAGAGGAAACGGACGTGATGAAAAAAGAGACAGAAAGTCGATCCAAATGCCCATTAAATAAAGAGAACTTTGCGTCCAAATTGACAATATTTATTCATCTAAACAAAACTGTGTAAAAAGTTGTGGTACTAGAATTACTCATTTGTGTTTTTTTATATAATATTCCTGCATACATTGGTGAAATTTCACCAACTCATAAAGTACAAGATCATTCTTATCATCATAAACATACACGACATAAACATACACTTATTGGTTATGTCCTACGGTATTAGAAATATAATTGTTTCCTCTATTCATTGAAGTATGAAAGTTCTTTGGAGATACAAATGGCATGAAAACAGAAAAAAGTTTGAAAAATGTATAAGGGCCACTATTGTAAAGTTTTCGTGTATCAGTGCGTTGGAAACATGTAGTTTAGATTTATAAGATGGCTTTTCTTTACATTATTTCACAATTTTATTTTGATATTTACACTTCATGTCGACGTGATAAGGTTTTGTATAATTGTTATTTTAGTTTCCGCATTATATTTAACTATACTCATTTCACCTCGCTGCGCACCGTTTGAACTCTAGATATTGGGATAATAAGCGATATGTAATACCGACTACAAAACAATATGGCAATTAAATACAGACGTAGGTCTATACCATTCACTTTGTCTCAACACATATCAAATAATACCAGCATTTATTTAATCCATCTCTATTTCTATTTCACCGAAGGTTTTTCCTGACACTTCTTTCTGTCCCAAGTGCCTAACGAGTAATTGGAAACCAATCCTTAATTTTTTTGTTAAATCTTACAAACACAACGGCCTTGTTAACTTTAAAATGCCGTCTCTCCGCTCCGCGAGCAAGTATAAGTGTGTTACACTTACACCAACAAATGTAACACAATCAATGCTTGTAAAATAAAGTGGTTGGAATGAGTTTGTGTTGTCTATCCTGTCTATAATTCAGTTTTTGTTTGAATGCTGGAGTGCGTGATACTGCGGCGGGTTTCGCCCCTCCTTTTATCTGATTATCTTCCATTTTCATGTTCAAATAAGAAGTTGATATGGAATGTTGAAAGAAGGGGTTTAAATGAACCATCTATGCAGAATGAATCGATAATTGTATTTACCAGCGCGGTATTATGTCCTGGGGAGTGGGCCGAAATGATGTTTAAATACACACTTTTGGTGCCGTAATGGTAGGCTTATGCAAAATTCACGCGATAGGTCAATAATCACTCCATATTTTTCATGATTTTTTCTTTGTCATTTCTTTCATTCATTCTTCTCCCCACCGTTTCATCCTTCAGTCACTTTGATCATTTTCTGGGTTAATTTCAATTCACCTTTGAATGTAATGTATTCATAGAGGGTAACATTATTAAATTATCTGGTCGAATGTTATGTAGCAAATTAATCATCATCATGTTCTACATAAGTCACGTTCCTGTGAGACATGCTTTTATGTTTTATTATTTTGATAAGTGTTTTTATTTCTTTTGTTTCATTTTGTTCTCACCTGAAACGGTTTCCTCTCGTGGATAATGATTGTGATGAATCTTTTTATCAGTATTATTCGAACTTTCGATGATTATGATTTGCTCAATATACACGTCAAGCAAAAATGTCCCATCTTTAACACCCCTCTCCCACACACACACACACACCCACACACATACACACAGACACTCTCTGTATATGTCCGTCAGTCTCTCTCCATGTTGTTCTTTTCCTCTCTCTTTCTGCTCCGAATGTCCATGTTCTTTCGATATCGAATTCATATTAACCGCATTTTATACTTTAAAAAATATAAAATATCAAAATGTCAAACCACTTTGAATTAAAATACAACTTAGACCCCTAAGTTATAAATTAAAACATATTGCATTTCCTCTCGCTCTCCCTGTTTTCATTTTGTAATCACTGTATAGCTTTGTAGCAACGAGGAAACGTTTATATCATCATCATCATGATGATTGTATCTCTCCTATATCTTGTTAATTGTAAAGTGAGTAATGTTCTCCTATAATATTGTCTATATGGTCTAGTATGAGTATCATGTAATGTACTTTGAAACGTAAATTATAACACACTGATGGGCATTATGTATGTTTAAAATATGTATGTTTGATTATGATATAGAAATCAATAAATCAAATCAAATCATATCAAATCAAATCATACTACAAGTTTGAGTGATCTGATTAGATTTTTTAAATATTCCAACAACTTCAGCATTTTCCTTGCTGAAATATTCCCCCAGGGCAGCATGTGACAAAGCTGTTGTATGGATACAGTGCACATCACTGTTTTTTTCTTCCCCTCTCTCTCTCTCGAAAGATCTCCCCGTCGACAATCTTACTCTCAGCTATTGGATTGTGGTCTATGTAGGTTGGACTATTTGCAGATAATACTATATATCATTCCTCTCTCCAATCCAAATGATTGCGTTTCGAAACCCAATCGCTAACTCAAACGATGGAGGGTGTAGTATTTATGTTTGACTTGGCGACACACAATCAATTCGAAGCAGGAAAGAGATATTTTGCACTCGGGAGGAAGGGCGCGAATTACAAGTTAATGACGATTGTCAATTTTATCTCCAGACGCTCTGCGTATATAGAGAGCAAAAACATCGGGATTCTTTTTCAAATTTACAAGTTTAAACAAATAATCTGTGAATGTATCGGAAGAAACGGAATACTTCACCGTTCCGATTTCGGTTTCATTAGAGATTATTAGAAAGTAGCGCGTAAGGTGTTCGGATAAGTGAATTGTTTTTTTAATTTTTTTATAAACGCATCATACCAGCATATTATTTTCTTGCTATTTCCTGTTTAATTTGAATAACAATTTCATTGTGGTGTAAATTAAGTGGTTATTCGTGGACCTAAATCTGTTGATAGAATTTTTGAGCAGTATAATAAGGAAAATCAAAAGATTTAAAAAGTTATTATAGGGGGTCTTTAATCTTTAATCTTACTCTCAGCTATATCAATAACCTTTTCTTTCTCTCTTTCTCTCTCTTTCTATTTTGCATTCTCCTACTTCTTATCACTCCATCTTCATTCTCATCCCCTCATCGTTCCTCTTCAGTCTTTTTCTTCTGCACGTAATTTGTTCTAAATCTCCCATGCAGTTCTGCCTTAATCTATTTTTCCGAATGATTTAGGATTAATCGGATAAATTTGTTCTATCTTTCAAATTCATCTCGACGTGTTTGATTGGCAATACATCGCTCAGTGGAGTGAGAGTAAGAGAAGAGACGCTGGAAAACTCAAGATAAATACCAGGCAAGCTGCTTATTCCTGCTGGGCTACACCCCCGATGTTCACTCGACCATTTTCGCCTCGGTTTTCTCGACCAGCTGTACACTGAGCACCGAGCTCGTGAATATTATGTAGCCTATATTAGAGAGGAAATAGGGGGCCATGAACGTGAAAACTGGCACAAACTGACAGACAGACGCAACAAAAACATCGGGATGGGGGAAAAGAGTGTGCGGTGGTCCACCGCCATTTGGCTTTGGTTCGAATATTACAATGAACAAATGCAAAAGGGGAAAAACCACAATATGAAAAATTAAGATTATCGCTTCCGCCTATTAGGAACGTGTGCATGCGTGCGCATGAAGGACGCGTTATGCGTCCGCACGCGCCGCGGACAGTAGAACATTATTATTTTACGCATTAATACTTTTCCGTTATATCACCCTCCCCCTCCCAAAACACATACACACACACATATCTTTTTGGTTTTTCCTAATCATTTTGTATTTCTTCTGTAAGAATTTACTGCGAACATTTTCGAGTTTAAATCACAAGATGTTCACGAAATATTCGACGCTCAAAAAAAAAAACTGCCTTTGTCTTTAAAAAAAAAAAAAAGCTGGTAGTTATTTCCACTTTTGCCCAGAGTGCATTCATGAAACACACTCAGAAAATACATAAAAACTAAAAGAAGTAGAAATGCATTTCTTAATATACTAAACGATAATCCATTTGTCAATTGACTTTCTAATATGGCTTTGTGAGTTCTTAAAGCTGGACATTAGAACATTTTATAACTGATTAAATTTTTACAAGAAATAGATGTAAATAGAACAGTCTAATGGTATTTTTACTGCAATAATTCTCAACAATTTCAGAATAACAACGTATTGTAATGGAGAGGATACCTTACTTTTCAACAGATTTTTTTTTTTTTTTTTTTAATAAATATGAAATAAAATTAATTACATCGGAAGGTAGTGTGCGAAGGTGAAGTAGGGGTTTAGTATGGTAACTAAGCTTAGTGAATAAAACTGCATGGAAAGTGTGCATTCGATGCAAGAATGTTGTTGTGGTATCGATTTTTATTTTTGTAATTGTAAAATCAACTTTAAATTTACTCCATTCCTTGAGATATATCCCATGCCCCATGGTTTATGATATTAAGAGTGGAATTAAGGGAAGTTCTTGTGTACTGTAAAATAAATGCTTTAAATTTCGCCATCTAATTTCGTGTCCTTTGTGCTTAGTTTTGTTATTTAATAAATATATGATAAATCAACACGTGGAACCGCGATTGGATTTAACGACTCGAATCATTTTCCCTTTGCCCTTATCTTAATCAAAACGTCCGAATTATTTTGAGAGTGACAAGCATAGAAATACTACACGCTTGACCTGGTCAAGTTTAAATGTCCAGTGGCTTGAGAGATAGAGTGACCAGGAGATGTGATGGACCCATAGCCCCGGGGTTTCCACGTCTCTGCAATAAATGATTGAATAGGAGGGGGAGGAGAAAGGAGAAATTAAGAGCAATATTAATATTGAATAGTTCTTGTTTTTATTGCCGGATGAAGGATTGATTTGATGAAAGAAGATGGAAGGCGGATGGGGGATGGGTGGGGGGGGGGGGATTACTCCCAACTGATGGGTTTGGTGTGTGGAATTAATGTGCCCCCGCCTTACCGGATTACACACAGTGCCCCGAAAAATCATTCGGAAAGGTGGTTCTAGACATAAGTCAGCTGGAAGGATGCATGGTATCAACTAATTTTATTATCATGCCAACCTAGTGAGATAAAATTAAATGGATGAATGCGTGAATTAAACAATAGCAGTAATCCTGTCCAGATTTCATCCATGTCTTGTAATTATGTTTTCCCCTATCTTGTATTTCTGATTCTTATTTTACTTGTTTTTATAAGAAATTGACATTCCCATGTGATGGACGAAAAAGGACAAAAGATAAAGTAGACGATACATATGAAACGAATTAAAATGATTTCCATTTATAGGAATATTCATATTCCCCTATACCTTAATCTCAAAGGCTTGGCCAAACTAAAATATATCCATAACCTTCCCCGTATATTGCTTGTCGATATGCTTGTTTCGGGGCGGTGACGACCATACACCTTAATAAACCACAAATATCAGCGTTTTTTCTCCTTTTCTTAGGTCACCCTATATACCCTAAGCCACTGGACATCAGCAATCAGTTAACGGGTCAGTAGAAAAATAGCCGGAATTGAAATCCAAATAAAAATAATTGACGCTGTTAATTTTTTATCGCGATAGTGGACGTTACACCTCACTTCCCTTTCAATGCCGTGGTTCATTAGGAATATATTATTATACCGATACTTCTCCGCCCCTTTCAAAATCCTCTTTGTGTAGCGCCTTTTCTTTTCAGGTACATGTACTTTCTAATTTCTTTAAACGGCACGACACTTTATTCAACAAAATTATAACAGAAAGAAATAAATGCCGAGTGCAGTGCTTCTATGAAAAATTATTAAATCTGTAGGTGATAAAGGTGATTTTCATGCTGCGTTTTAGACGGAGGTTGATAGAAGTTAATTTTACGAGTCAAAACCGAAAACGCACTCCTTTTTTTAAACAAAGACGATTTTTATTTAAAAAGTCTGTTTTCATTTATGCTTCTCTCTCTCTCTCTCTCTCTCTCTCTCTCTCTCTCTCTCTCTCTCTTTCTCTCTTTCAGCAGTCAGAAATGAATTCTTAACGTTTTATTTAAAAAAGGAAAATACAAAAAATCTAAAGGTTGATATGGGATAATACTTCTGTTTTCTATTTTATATAAATAGATAACCAATATACACCAAGCAGAACCTCGGATCTTCTAAAAAAAATATTCCTCTTCTCTTCTCTATACTATAAGTATATAAACGGTGAGTAGTAATTTATGAAGGCACAATTCATTTAAAAGTTTAGATAAGGAGAATTTAGGGATGCGTATATCATAACAAAGGAAATGAAGGACAGAGATAATGAAATATAGATAGACATAAGAAAGAGAGATAGAAAGAAAGAAGAAGAGAAAGAAAGAAGAAGATAAAGAGAAAAAAATATACAACTACTCGGCAAGTCCTCTCCAAAAGTTTAATCTGAAAGCACGGATCAGGGTCATGAAACAGGGTCCTTGGCCCCGTCTTACTTATAAAGAGTTGCGGATCTATCGCAAATAAGTTGCGATTCATCGTAACTGTTTATATGGTGGGACCCTGATTGTATCAATCTCACGTTGACAGCTAGCCATCAGACAGAATAACAATTTACTTTCAAATTTGTTACCTGAGCTTTCAAAATGAATTCTTATGGTACGGTGAGAGACAAGGAGGAAGAAGAGAGCAGCAGTGGTCATCCAAGGGTCAGAGTGGTCATCTACGGTTTCCAATTTAAGAATATTGGGTTTCTGGTCTTGATGAGGATTGACCACTTGTCAAGGAAATGTCCAGAGTGGAGGAAAGGAAGACGAAGATGAGGAAGATGGCGAAACAAAAGAAGAAGAGGGGTCCTCCAAGCGATGCGCTATTTCACGACTGGACGTGGAGTGAGGACTTTTAATAGATGATTTTGATGCGTGACCACTCGTGGTAGAGGCCGAGGTATATTCACTTAAGTGAAGACAAAAATATCCCTTCTTACTGCTTCCTATATCTTGTTTGTTTGTCATTTATCGGTAGAGTTCAAGAAGTCGACGTTCCCATGAAACAAAACAAGACAAAATGCCTTGTACTATTAATTTTGTTAAAGCTGAAAGCGCGAAGTATACTTGTGTAGTGTTCTTTCCGTAGGAGTTGAAAGGTTATTTGCTCTTATTCTATACAATACAAAACAAAGTAAAACAAAAACAAAACAACAACAACAACCCTTCTGTCTGTCATGTCTTTTCAATTGTCGTAATATTACAGTCGTAATCCTAAATTAGACCGAGTTTAATCCCTGCGTTGTGTCTTAATTGTTATTAAAAGATGGACTGTTGTGTTAAACCTTTAATCCGGCCATTCACTTTTCAGAGAATTGAAGAAGGGGCGTAATATTTCCCGAAATTATTTTTCGCCCACGAACTCGATTTGAGGAATCACGTCCTGTCTACTTGCTATCTCATAATGAAGGGGGGGGGGGTAGGAGAAAACATAAATTCTGACAATTCTCCCTTGAAATACCGCGCGTGCACCCCACCAGCCCGTATATTTGTCTTTACTTTGTATAATCATGGTAGGCCGCCGCCCCTGCAATTTCTTGCTAGTGGAAGTGGTGCTGATAATCACACATGGGCAATAGTTATTATACAGGAGTCAACTTTGTTCATATTATTGTCAGTTACACTAACAGAACACCTTCCAATTCAATCAACTTTACTTTTTTCAAAAAATCAAAATCAAAATATAGAATACAGATTTACAATGTAGAATATTCTGTTTATCTAAACAATTAATGGTTCTTTTGTAGAACCATCATGATAAATTTCGACGATTATCAAAATATGGGCTGCTCAATTGAAGACCCAACCAAATGAAAACATTGTAATTGTGTTGCTTTTATACAGATCAACATATTCAATGTAGGTCCCATAATTAAGTGTTAGTGTAATATGCATATTTTTTTTTATATGTAGACATTTCATGAACTTAGTACATCATCATAAGAATGTAGCTGATCATGTGGTTTGCATATGATTTATAATGAGGATACGACTGTCATTTTCACTGACGTAAATTCCGTTTCTTTTCTATTGTGGTTATACATAATATTCTGTAATACAAAGTTTTATGTCTTAGAAGTCAAACCACATAATGTATTTTATTCCTTCGTATACACACTGCCTTCGAATTTATAACAAAATAATAATGATGACATTATCTCTGATACATCTTCATCGATTTCCCTGTTGAATATCTCAATATAGATTATGTTTATTGAGATTTTAAAAGAGAAACTAACCAAACCATGTTGGGTGTCCTGCTTTGGCAGTTATGAGCCATGACATGGACTACTCTTATAGTATATGTCTGTGACTGCGCAATTCTGTTATGTTTATGCTAGGTTCCTTTATTGAAGACTGACAATAAAGTGATACAAAATTTTAAAAAATCGTCTACTTTTGTAGATTATTGTCTATTCTTCTTGAATGAAGAAATTATATCAGCAATATACAAAGAAATATACTTTTAGTAAAATATGTGTATTTCAATCTTTGTTTCATAATCATGACAGATATATTCAGCGTGATTGTGACAAATCTATATTATCATATATCATGTTATTGATATCACAATCATTCGAAATGAAAAATGGTTATTCTAAATGAATGAAACATTTCTAGAGATGCACTTTACACAATGACCGCTTATTTTTTTTTAAATAAAAGCCACTCTTATATAGTCAGTGTACGTCTCTATATAAGGTGGTTTTACGTGGGCGCTTCAAATCACTGCATTTTATGTATTGCCTTATTTTAATCCCCATCCACCATCATAAATGAAGAATCTATATTATCATAATATAATAGAAATTTACTTTATTTGTTAAGATTACAATAAATGATAACTGAAGTAAAAAAAAGTTTATTCTAAATATATGAAACATTGTCTGGAGATACATTTTTATAAAAAGCCAGCATTACAGTCAGTGTACCTCTTTGTTGGGTGTTTTTTCTTCATAATTGAACGCTTCAAATGACTACATTCGTGTATTGCTTTATTTTAATCACCTCCCACCATTTTCATGAAACGGACATTGAATGTTTGTTCAATTTCGTGAGAAAGAAAAATCCGTAAATCGCTGAACTATAATCATGACATGCGGACATTTTCATGTTTGTATAAATTCGTGAGAAGGAAAAGTCTGTCAGGCTCTTCAGGACCCTAAATCTTAATCATTTATTTAACTTGGTCTTCCCAAACCGCGTTAGATTTCCTGTCAAAAACACAAGCATATCTCTTACCGGCTTTCCTGACGCCGGAAACAAAATCCAAGCTTTAATAAACATCAAATCAAAATATCTATTTCTTTCCTTAATCTTCTTTTGCATAAACAAGTCTGACCCATTGACCGTGATAGGTGCTTTAAGAAATTTTGAAGAAGAAGAACAAAAAATCTTCTGATTTGTAATTTATTGGTGGAAATTTCTGTTTGGGTGATATATTCAATATGCATTACTTAGTTATTGACGTTTGAAAACAAATTAAGACAGAAAAGGGCGAGAAAATGTATTGGATAACTGTAAAACAATCGCCAACAACCACAAAGAAGCGAAGAGATCCAATGCGTAACAGCCTGTTTGAATTATGTAATTGCAACCATAATGATAAAGGGGAAAAATTACAATAATGAAACAATTTTCCAAACCTATAATAATTGACAAAAAGATGAACACCAACGTACAAGAGGTTAAGAGAGCAACAACAACAACGAAACAAAGATAAAGTATTCTACAACAGATGGAAAACGATGAAAATCATTACCAAACAGAGATAAAACATTAGCGGGCTTGACAAAGTAGAAGCGACGGAGATGACGTATGACCAAGCTCTGTTAAAATGGTAGAGATATGTGATTTGGAACATTCATCTTGGTAATATGCTGGTTGAATTGCTTTCGAAAAGCCGCCCCTCCCAGTGTTTCCAAGAACCGCCCCTATACCCCCTCCCCCACCTCCCAACAACTCGGATCCCATGTGCTACCGGTCTGAAATTAAATTAGACAAAGGTTGAATCGGGTGAATAGTTTCATTTTTGGTCTGTTATTTTCTATTTTTGTGAGTGGATCAACACGTACCGTTACGTCTCATCAGCGGCACAACCCAAATATTCATGATATTCCTGAAAGGATAACCAATCAGCCAGATAGATGCTAAAACAATGGACACCGAATAAAAGGACGCCGACAAAGTATAAAACAATAACCTCTTCACACCCCGACGGCGTGTCATACGTTGCTCTTTGGGAGGGGGAGGGGGGAGTGGGTAATTAATGCTTTCGACTGTTCATTGCTGTGTAACCGAAAATGAGCATCATATATAGAATAGAATAGAATAGAATAGAATTTGGTTGTCTTCTTCCAACGAATGAAGAAACTTTCCTTCCAGGTGATACATACATAAAAATGTCACAACTTATACAAAATGTATAATATAAATACAATCATACCTTATCATATTGCTATACGAATTCATATTTTTCATTTGTCTTTTTTTTTTAAGTCATAATGAATGGACAAATTTAATATTAGCTTAACAGCACAAAGGAAACCCAAGTCATGTTAGTTGGTAAATGGAATAATACTCAAAGAAGGATCCAGTATTTTCCGAATATTTTCTGACGTTATTGTCTATGACAGGCGAAATAAGACAAAATGTGTTATCTCATAAGGGGGCATATTCTTGGGGTTATGCCACCTGGGTTTCAAGGGAGGGGGAGGCACGGGATTGGTTGTGTCTGCTCCCCTAAAATATTCAAGCGTTTTTTAATCTAATGTTTATCCCATTTTCACAAAGTATTTCTATGAACGTCCTAGCTACAGAACATGTATCACACACTGGTAACCTATATAACAAATGAATGTATATATAAATAAGGAAATAATTAAACAAACAAACAGTACGCTTAAACACACTTTGCGATGCAGCAGCTATAACTAACATCCCGACACATCGGAGCGAAGGGAAAAGACGCAAGGCTATTTGTTATATACACGTCATTGGGAGAAGAAAAAAAAAATTGATGATAAGTAGAAATAGATGTTGACGTAAAATTTTAAGTGGAAAACAACATCATAAGTAATTTCTTCCGCAACGCAAAGATCACACCATTGACAGTATCATCGAACCGCAAAAAGCTCTTATAAGCCTATAAAAACACTGAACATGATTTCAATCAATGCGATATTATGAGAAAACACTAATGGCTCACGTGTGTTGTTTTTTCAAAGTTTGTGGTAAGATGACAATTAACGTTTCATTATAACAAAATAATGGAATCACATAACCTAAAACAGAGAAATTCTATTGTTTCCCCCAAAGTATTTTCTCCGTTATTTGGTTGATTAAATTCTCTCTCTCTCTCTCTCTCTCTCTCTCTCTGTCTCCATGTATGTTCCTCTCTCTCTCTCTTTCTCTCTCTCTCTCTCTCTCTCTCTCTGTCTCCATGTATGTTCCTCTCTCTCTCTCTCTCTATAAATATATCCTTGCATGTTTGGAATATAGGCCTACTCCAAAAATATTACCGATTTCGAGATAATATATGATTGTATCTACATGTATTCATGATGTCTTTTGAATGCGCCACAAAGACGAGCCCTATTTAAACAAAAAAAATAACAAATCACTTTTTGAAGGCTTATAATCTCAGTAAAAGACTGATGCCTTAAGAAGAAAAAAACGTTTGATTCAATATTATAGTATTATTATGACAATTCGATGATTATTATCACAATTCAAAACGTGAACAAACTTCTGGATGAATATCATGAATTTTAAATCCCATGAAATATATAGAATTACGCTGTTGACAAGCCATAAATAACCACCGGTAAAAAAAATCAGAACAACGCTATGAAATTTATTAAAGCTGGCTTTTCATCTTCTCCCAAAATAATGAAATCAAAACATTTCTAAAGAAGAGTATCAATAATCAGATGTATGGGAAATTGGAATTCAAGCATCCGCCGAAAGGAAAAGGAAAGACGAATGACAGGAAACTGGGAGAACGACAAAAAGGGTAATAAAAGAGGAGCAAATGGATCCCTTGGTCACGATATATGTTTCAGAGAGAATGATAGGAAGACAGGTAGCAGTTGGAAAGAGATAGATTAGTTTTGTCTTCTTTGAATGATTATTTATTTCTGGAAGTGATAGGCTCAGGTTGTATGCGGGATAATGACGGTTGAGACAGGATGTTTTTCGTCTCATTATCCGATGGTTCCTAGCTCGCGTAATCGGTAAGGAAATGATTATGATATCAACGATTAAAAAAACACTAAATGATGTTCCTTTAAATATTTTATTGTAAATAGAAAAGCATAAAAATGAGATGAAATTGATATCATGAATGTTCATGCGTAAGAAAGTTTGAATGCAGACAAGAACTATTAGAGGGGAAGAGCTGAACACAACATTTTGAAAAGATAAATAATAGATCGACCTTTTAAAAACAGAAATATAATTATGGAAGGCAATTGAAAATTGAAGAATAACTCTCTAAAAGGTAGAATAACTAAATATACAAAGGCAGGGAAAGGTACAGTTTTCTTTATCACAGTAAAGGGAGTTTGGGTCGTTTTGTTAACTTGAACAAGCCGTATATGAATTAGATAATTTCAAGCAAAGAAAATGTGTCAAAGGAAATCTCAGCAACAAATTAAATAATGTCTGTATGGATGGAAGTGCAAGCCTTTTCTGTCAAACTGACGTAGAAATGTAAGAGAAACATAATCACATTCTCTTATAGGACAATCATTGTACTTGAAACTTTTTGAATAAATGTATTTCTAATTAAAACACTATACTTTTATTGAAGGATACGAGACAATACAGCTCATGGTAGAGCATTTTACAAGCTTGATAACCCAACACCTAGGTACACTTGGGCATTTAGACGAAACAACAGTATAGCGGTTTATAACGAAACAAAGTGGCGCCTTTATCATGAGCATTTTGACATGATCAGGAGAGAGTAACGTGAACCCTTTTCGACCCCTTGTAATAGAACCAGGCCGCTCGGTAAAGCAGTATGCGCGACCTCCAAAGTCATGGACTATGTATGGGTTTACCGTATTTCGCAAACATGGATGGCGCCATTTTGGTGTAATTGTTCATTATCTATTACCTGTAGCAGTTTGATGCACGCATGTGTCTTTGAGAGTGTGTATTTGAGAGTGTGTGTTTGTGTAAAATGTGTCTAAAATGGGGAAAGAGGGGAAGATAGAGGGAGAGAGAGAGAGAGAGAGAGAGAGGGGGAGGGGGTTGGGGAAAAAGGGGAAGGGAAAAAACGAAAAAGAAGAAGCGAAGAGACATAGAGAAAGAGAGAGAAGGATAAAGAGAGGACAACAATCTGAGAAAAGAAAAAAGACCAAGGTAGGAGGTTGATCAATAAATTAGAGAACCCGTGTAAGAAATAATTAGGAAAAGAAGATGTGTTGGAGAGAGAAAGGAATTTGTATAGGGAATGGAAAAGGAATTGAAATAAACAGTGAGAGCGATAGTACCAGATATAAATAGGAATAACAGAATACAGAGAGGGAGAGAGATAAATAGGGAGAGGGGGTGGGGAGAGAGAGAGAAAGGGAGACAAGGGGAAAGTCGATAGTCAGAAGGGTGGTAAAGGCAATACAAGATTTGTAAAATAGATATGTTTACTGGTACTACAATCATTATCACGCTGATCAGTCGTTACTATACTCTCGGTATTAAAAGCAGTATGGATGACATATTAAAAAGAGGGATAGGGAGAGAGAGAGAGAGAGAGGGTGGAGCGAAGGGGAAGGTCGATAGTCAGTATACAACAAAATTGTGAAATAGAAATATTTACAGGTACCATCATTATAACGCTGACCAGTCGTTAATCTACTTTCTTGGATTACGATTCGCGGTCGTAATACTGTATCGGTCTTAATTGCCCATCATAATAATGTCATTGACTGTATTATTGTACCTATGCAGTAAAAATCTTCGCAAACATCGGTGATTCGATGTACAAATTCTCAACAACAACAAAAGAAGAGGTATCATTATAACCAGTTAGAGGTTTAGATCTATGACTCTCACTACATGGTCATTCAAACCTGGGTGGGGAGAAGCAAGTGCAGATTAATGTCCTGCAAAACGGCGCTATAGTGCCGGGCCTGTTAAAAACACCAAACTTCGATTGCAAAAAGTTACATTAGTAATGAACTACTATACAACACTTGTTACTTATATAAAATTTAAAAATAAATCTAATGATAAAACATAAGATAGTAAGAAAAAACTTAGCCAATACAACATGAAATAACAACAACTACTACTACCAAGGAGGATATTACTATTATTTACTGGGATCTCTTTGCTACTACAACGTCAGCAATTGCACCTATGTTTTTTTTGTTTTTTGTTGGGGGCGGTTGCTGTTAAGAAGGAAATGGACAACAGTTTATGGGGATAAGTACAGATTGAAGGACGGTTTTAAATAGTAGGAAAAGTGGCTAAAACAAGAAAGAGAAATACTCACCGACAGGCTGGCAGTAACGAGGTTTAATTGAGACATTAAGGGAAAGTGTCTCCTCGCAATTATTTATGGTTCTTGGACAGGAAATCGTACCATTATATTTCAATTACGCTCCCGTGGACTGTAGCGTGAGGAAATAGATAGAAACCCACTCCAGACACTGGAAATGTTCGATTTCCTCCTGGATTTGGACACAGGGTGACCATCTCAAGTCCTATTTTGTTATCTTAAAGGTAAAAGAGACATTGAAACATTCGAAAGTGTTGTTTTTTATGCATGTTTTGGGAGACGCCTGTCGAAGAACAAGACGTCAAACAACGCAGCAGTTAGTAACGCTCACAATCTTGTAATTCTTTCTATCAATGCATGCATTTTAATGTGTATCAACTTGTTAGCTGTAGGGATTCGGGATACCAGATTGGGATCTTGAATTCTTAAACCACATGTTTTAATAGCATTAGGTCCATTAAGAATGTCATCCTTTAATAGGTAAGTTCAAGATGATATTATACAATGAATACGATTTCAGTTTATATCCAGACAACAGTCTAGACATACCTCGCCACAGAGAAAAACAATCTTTATTAGAAACCGTAAAGAAATGTTAAGACGCAAAAATGAACAGGTACCTTGCACTGCCCCGGTATGAATCTACAAAAACTTCAACTTGTAAGGCACATTAATAATCATTTTACTTTAAAGACTTCAAGCAGAAACTCTCCAAAATGTCCCTTTAAAGCTTGTGAGGTTTACATTCCACCGAGTTGCGTGCTGTCTGGATATTTTACGTGAGAGCCCAGCAAACGGAAATTTTTGTTGATGACTTCTAATGAATTGAGTAATTTTACTTCTTTTCCCCTAGGTCACAATGAATCACAACCTGTGTTTTCCGCTTTATTTCAGAGCAGTTCTCTTCACATTTCTTATGTTTTGACTAGGATGTCGTTACTGTTATTGAAGTAAAATGTTGCACTCATTGTATGGGTATCTTATTTTAATTGTACTGGATATAATTATATATGTATATAATTATCACACAAATGTTTTACTTATACAAAGTCATGGTTTCCGATTTTTAAAATCATTCTAAGAGTTGATTCCTCGTATGATTACGATAGTTGTAGTTGGTATTTTATAGCAATGTATAATGTTCTTTCTATTTGTATTGATGTGTTATCAATTTTTTTTATTTTTTTTTTTAAAGATGACAATGTTAAAATAAAATCATAATGATAATGGTTACATTTACGCACGGTTGTATCCATCCCGGGGGATTCTCAAGGCGCATAAAAAGTAGTATTATTATCTTGGCTTTAGCTCAGCTGCCCTAAGTAAGGCGGTATTTGGTCAAGAACTCTCACGACCAATCAGGATCTCTCATCCTAACATCACGTGACCTCTACATGGATTTAGATTGGTTAGTGTTGGAAGACAAATCAATGACTGTCTTTTTTTCATGTTTATATTTTTTTCGAAATGACACTCGATGTTAAGATTTAAGCTCGTTTTTTTATTAATAAATATTTAGGATCTTTATTTTTCATATAATTATTAGGCCTAGATTGATGAATTTCATTTTAATAATTATAAACTTTTCCACCCTGAAAAAACGGGCGACAGTAGTTCATCCCTATTTTTTTTATATTTGATTATTTTTTTACAAATTTGTAATAATGTCTTTCCATCTTTCATTTTTTTTTTTTTTTTACAAAACACCTTTGGTCAATTAATATCATTTTATGACAAAATTATCTTATTCAGGGCGCATTTCCCATTGTTTTACTCTCATAACAATTTGTAACAACAATTTCTTTTTCAAAACAATTTTAATTTTGACCATACTCAATCAAATTAAACTGACCATAACTCCTTATCTTGCGGCAAAACAGTTTTCTGGACCGGGCAACGATTCTTTGTCGATACTCTAGTACTGTTGTCATACCGTCTGCCTGGCCAACCAGTAGTGACAGGCGTTGTGGTAATTTTAGCGCGCTAAAGACCAGCGTCCGATCAATCGTTACAAGAAAACGAGTTATGTAGTCTGTCACTCACAATCAAAATCTCATTTTGGCGGGCTGAGAAATGAAGTATTTAATTGTCGCCTGGTTTAGAGATTTGTTTCAATATGAATCAATCAAAGTTTCCCTTCGTTCTTCCCTCCTCTGTTATCTTTATTTCTCTACCCCCTTCTCTTTCCCTCTCTCTCTCTCTCTCTCTTGTTCTCTCTTTATTTTCTCTGTATATCTCTTTTATTATTACTTTAATCGTGTCTGATGATACCATGGATCTATACTTGTAGCTTCATGAAGATACCATTACAGATAATAAACTATTTAGCGTTTATATAATATATAGCCTTCGTGGAGCCTATGTAGTTGTTAGTCAAATCCAAAATGTTTACACTTTCATGATATTGTCACGATGTTTATATTTTACTTATTATTTTATTGTTAATATTTTGTTTCCAAGGGGAAATCCCTCTTACTACGTGTCTGATTCCATTTCCACCTGCATATAAGCTTGCCATTGTTTTGCTTTGTTTTATTTTTTAAAATTTCTATAATGTTTAAGAGGGAAATGTCATTGTGCAAAATATAAAATATGTTGATGACAATGTGAATATCAGCTTTAAAAAGCAAAATAAAACAAACAAAGAAAATAAAACGGTAAATTGACTTATATTCTACTTAGACCTTTTTCCCCTTCTATGCTCCTCTATAGGGTTGGTCAATATCAATTTGTGTATGTGTGTGCGTGTGCGTGTTGTGTGTGCGTGTGCGTGCGCGCGCATAATTATGTTGTGTGCGTGGGTGTGTTGGCGTTGGTGGTGTGTGTGCGTGTGTAGGGATGTGTGTGTGTGTGATATTACAATAGCTGTAGACTATATCATAAAATCATTAGAAATCATTTGTAAGCTCATTCAGAAATCACTCCAAACCTTTCACGTACCTACCATACAACTCAAATGGAAATGTGGAGGAAAAAAATGCAGTAATGTGCATTTGACCTTGATGACATTTCTCCTGGAAGACCTTAGAATTGAGAAAAAAAAATTGCATTGGCCCACATCTTCAAAATTTGAGCCGGTAAAAGGCATTAAGAGAAAACTCTAATTACTCTTGATATACCAATTGCTCTCGTTTCATTATTAATTCAGAATCTACGTGAGAATAATGATCCTTTTCATCAAATCTGATCAGAAGACAGACTTACTTCTCCTCTCGTACTTTGCTTTGTCAAATGGCATACAAAATTCATACACGTTGCTCTGCTATGTCTATACATATTGACGCTATTGGTAAGGGGATTCGTTTACAAAAAGAATTGTATTTTGAGTAACATGCATTAAACTGAAGTCAGACAACGGAACAAAAACATCTAACAATTTGTAACCTTGGCTTTACCCCAAAACAAAAACATATGCAACGAGCCATTATTTAGGGGGGGTGATATGTTTTAATGATGTAAAGTGTAATATTCTTCACATTTCCCTATCTTTTAACGCAATCATATGTACAGAGCTCAGAGAATACGCGAACGATTCTTTATTGCGCATAGTTGCCGTTGATATTATAAATGTGTTTTTTTTTAACCCAGAAAAGACCCCCCCCCCCCCCCCAAAAAAAAAAAAAAAAAAAAAAAAAAAAAAAAAAAAACGCGGCGGTTTACGGCGTCATATTTGAAAGAGCCTGTTTAGTTCTAGCGATGCATCCATTGTGAATTTGTGTTGAATATTGTATGCTTCACTACTCACGGTCAACTTAATCACTATCAATAATATTCTTGATCAAAACAAATTGCCTGATCAATAAGTCACGGAGTGGCATTCGGAAACAAAAGCCATTCTAGTTTAATTTACGTAAATAGTATGGACTCTAATTAGTCTTTTGTCAGTGAATACAACGAAATAATTATTCATCTTTGTTCATAGAAAGTCAATCATTGTAGACGTCAGTGTTTAAAAGCTATCGTATCTGAGTTGTTCTCTCATTTGATCCTCTCTCTCTCTCATTATGAACTCTATTTACATCTTTTGTAATGATCTACGTAGTGGTCAGTGAACTTTTGGTAAAATAGGCCCTATTCATACCCGAAACAAAATCAGAAGTAATTAATGCAAACGTTCTACTAACATAATATTTGCCTGATCTGAATTTAGCTGTACTGTATTTACATATGTAATTTGGTTTAAACAGTATCTGGATCTGGATCCAATCCAATACATGTACAAATGACCCCAAATATTCACAGATCTTTTACACATGGAGAAGTTCCACTTTGAGCATCTTAGAATAATAACTGCCAAAGTCCTAGATGTGCTTCATGAATACCTTTTGTTTGCCCTCTTGAAAAGAATACTTCCACCTGCGTATCTTAGAATGTACCGTTGGTGCATAAATGAATAATGTTACATAACTTTCATGAGCGCATATCCAGTATTCATCTCTGTGGGTTTTACCTTTTTGGTACAAATGACCTTTATCTGCCCATGCGCAGATTGTATCTGTAAACTCCCTTATACAATATGGGTGTGATACTCAGTAGCATTTCTTCTTGTGTAATCTTTAATTATTATGATTTTGTCATTGCGTTACCTTTGTAATACATCAATTGACATTTCGATGCCATGATGTAGGTACAATACACACAATATTCTATTCTCACTGTATCACGTAGAACGAAGAAGCGTTATAAAACTTTCATAATATTTTCTAATTTGTATTTCAATCATAAGTGCTTCATTTTTCTGTGTGGCGTGGTTTGACAATGGATAATTTGTTTAATAAAGAACAAAAAAAGAAAAATCAACGGTGTAATGTATCGTAAATTCACATATTAAAGAGCCAACATTGGACAATATATTGAAAAATATTTAGAGTAGTAGTTCAATTGTTTTCATTAGTTGGGGCATTGGTTATCAATGCATTTCTTATCTTGATCAAAACTATTCCTTTTATTCCTATTAGAAAACCCTATCTTTATTAGTTATTGTCGAAAATGTCCTTAAATAAATAGTACCTGATTGTAAACATAATAAAATCTGAAGGAGGAGAAAGAGAGAAGGGAAGGAATTCGAGGAGAAAGAGAGAAGGGAAGGAATTCGGAGAGAAAGAGAGAGAGAGAACAAGAAATAGAAGGGGGTGTAGGAGAGAGAGAGAGAGAGAGAGAGAGAAAGAGATAGAGAGAGAGAGAGAGACAGAGAAAAAGAGATAGAGAGAGAGAGAGAGAGAGGGTAGGGGGAGGGGGAGAAAGAGATTTAGAGATGAGAAATACACAAAATTAATACCGAAAAAATCTAAGAAACGGAGACTTACAAACTGTCGAAAGTAACTAGAGAAGATGACAAAAACAAATTATCATACATTATCATAATTGCATAAAGATCGATAAATTCAAATAAATGAAACAAGCTTAATTCATGTGATTCGTGAAAATAAAATCAGAATGAATATTTAAATACAGGAGAGGGACACTTACTGTGGGAGAACCGTTAAGTCAGAAGGCGGTAGAAACAGTCGATTTTACTGCGGGTACATGACAACATTGAACCTTCATACAATGACATGACTGTTCATCTAGTGAAAGTATGGCTCAACGACTACCATTATTTTGTCTTTCATGCCTATACAATTCACAATCAGAGGTCTCTCTATGTATGCCGTGTCGGTGCAAAAAGGATGGGGGAAATACAGAGAAGTAACGGAATCCAAAAAAAATGGATTGTGAGTAACTAAATGCATTAGACTCGATTCTATAGTGCAGAACTGCACCCCGATCAAAACAAAACGAAACTCAATTAAAAATTAATGAAATCAGCTAATGGGAGTATTTTATACGACTGGGGTGAATTCAAGTCGAAACACAGTCGTCGTGATAAATTCGTCATAAGTCAGTGAATTTCAACTCGTCCCTGATAAAATATTCAACAAATTCGTGTGATTCAGGAGCTCGGGCCTTTGAATTCTACACAAAGCCGGAAACAGAGAAACCGAAAGAGCATTTCAAATGGAAATCGACAGTCATAATAATCATGATCCATATTCATAAAAAAGCGAGACTCACACGTTACCTCCGTCTGTTTCTCTTTATTTTCATGTTATACTGCTCGTTGTATTTATTTCCCTCGCTTAATTATCCTACTCTCGCGCATTGTACACGATTGCTCGGGGTAAAAATATGACTCTGGCATGCCCTTTACTCCATATCTCTCTCTCTCTATAAAGAAAGATTAAATATTATAATGTATTTCATGCTCATAAAACGTACGAATTTTATCAATATAATTTTCTCATAATCCATCTGAAATTCGGTCAAAACGATCTTCCTCATCTTTCTCGTCTTCTCACAGTCTTCTCACTTCTCCACGTTTTGGCAAAGAGGTTGCCAGGTCAGTGCTTGGTTTTGCCAAGAATACCCCCCCCCCCCGCCACGTATTACAGTATTACAGGTATACAGATTCAACATTATATTGAACATTGAAAATAATATTATGTTCATATATAGATGGAAACATTTGACGGCGAAAGGTACATGTTATTCAGAAAATTATATAAATTAGAATTATGTCCCTATAATATTGCACTTTATAGTCACCGTTTAATCTGCAGAGTGTGTGGAACAATAAGAGCAAGTAAATAATATATTGTACAAAATGATATGAGAGAGAGAGAGAGAGAGAGAGAGAGAGAGAGAGAGAGAAAAGGGGAGTAGAGAGAGAGAGAGAGAGAGAGAAGGGAGAGAGAGAGAGAGAGAGAGAGAGAGAGAGAGAGAGAGAGAGAGAGAGAGAGATACAATGTCATAAAATGAAAAGAGAACGAGAGGAAAATAGGGAGACAAAGACAAAGAGGGGGTGAGAGAGGGGAGAGGATGAGACATAATGGACATAATATACCCAAAAAAAACAGAGACAAAGAGAGGGTGAGGGAGTGAGAGAGAGAGGGGGCCATCGAGTTTGAACATAAATTGGCGCCTTCGCGATGGTTATTAGATGTAACTTTTTCCAATACCAGCTCGCAATTAAACGCGTGTATTACCAAATTACAAGTGACAAGGCGCGCCGAAATTAACAGTCATCAGCAATATGAGAAATGACTCGGTTTCATATTATTAGTGCGAAAGATCCTAATTACATAACATGTAATTGATGAGCTTCTTCATTGGACTCTCGTTCCACACTTTGGCAACATTTCGTTAATTAGATACCCGTTGTACATGACCAGCCATGCTTGAATGTGACAGTTCATGAAGTCAGAATGCATCTCATGAGTTCGTTCAGTTTATCTCCCTCTCCCCCTCTCTCTCTCTCTGTCTCTATCTCTCTTTAGGTGTGTCTCTCTCTGTCTGTCTCTCTCTCTCTCTCTCTCTCTCTCCCACACACACACACGTACGCTCACACACACACACCCACACACACATACCCTCTCATGAGCTTCTACATCACACCGGGTTCTTATATAATATAACTTTCTTTAATTTTATGAGTTTTCACATTTTTATTCTCTCTTTAACAATGAGACACCCCCCCCCCATGCCTCTCCTGATCTACACCATGTTTCCAACATCGTCTCTTTGCCCCCCCCCCCCCCAGAATTTATAATGCAGTTTGATGTGATGGTATTGACATCAAAGCTTTGAGTACGTTTGATTCTGTCAATATTTCATGATCTTGCTCATTAGGGCGATGCATTTTTTGCAATTTTACAAGGTCATATTTGCATGCCCTGTGTATTATTCATTAGAAATATGGATACAACAATAATAAAGAGTGAACTTTCGATGATATCACATTATGAACGATGACATTTTGAGTGTAAAGAAATATTAGATGATAACGCTTGTAGAAGTTTTTAGACACTCTAAAATACTCAAAATCTAGTATCATTTTCTCTCTTATCACTCGATATCATAATGATTTATATTACATTTATTAAGCGCCTTTTCATTAGATACAAAGCGCATAAACAAGAAATACTGACACAAAAAAAGAAAAAAAAAGAGAACATTATCATACAAATCTTACAATAATTACAAACAGAGAGAAATATTATAACAAATAAGAAAAGATGAATTTTCAGACGCCTCTTGAAAGCTGTGAGAGTATAGCAATTCTTTAGTACAGGGGATAAGGAATTCAAGATGTTTTTTTTTTTTTTGGGGGGGGGCAATAACGGGAAAGTCCTATCAACTATCTGTTTGTTTCTCAATATTATATACTTTCTAATTAAATCATATTACAGTTATAATAGTGCAATCCATAAGCTGATAGAACCTGGAAAATAACAACTACATGTAGGTAATATGCATGGTATATTTTCCATCAAAGATTCCCAACCCCCATACTTTCAGTCTACTCAAAGTACAAGACAAGGTTAAAACAATATTTAATGATTTGAAAACATTCTCCTGTCCTCTCCCTTGCTAAGCATAGTGGCTCCACATTACAGGAAACATGCCAAATTACACCTTTTATATTATTTTCCCTCAGTATGAAATAAGAGCTTTTTAATAACTATGAAATGGCGAAAACTTTCTTCTCTGCAATTTGAGAAAGGTCAAGGGAATAAAAACCCAAATTATCCCATTAAATCGAAATTACGAGAAAAGAATAGCGCCGTTAAATAAATGATGGTAATATTTGAGAGTGATATTAATAAAAGGCTGACGAATTCCCTCAATCATAAACCAATAAAGACCAAATCGTATTAGCGAGCGAAATAACGTAGATACGTCTGTGATCCAGTTCCTTCATCATCCTTACTTAATAAAGCTCTTATGTACATCATTTTATTCAGACTGTTTCGTTTGAAGTTGCGGCATGCCAAAAGTTTACACTAATGTCAAGGAATTTTGCCTGTAAGAGTTATTGTATGTTATTTGTTCTTGAATTTGCCACAGTTGATTAAACTGATAAATTAAAATTGAAATTAAACAACTTGGTGGTGTTTACGTTTCCATGCTTTAATTTCTCATATTTGTTGATTGATTGATTGATTGATGGATTGATTTGATTTATTAATTTATTATTCATTTATTTATTTATTTATTTATTTATTCATATATTTATCTATTTATTTATTCATTCATTCATTTATTTATGTATTGATGTTTTATTCATTTATCTTGTTTTTAATTATGTTTATGTATTTATATTTCTTATTATTTAAACTTGTTGTGTGACGTCAGTGCATTTCAATAATTCAAAAGTATTATTGGATACCAAAATAAAGATTTGATTGACAGATTATATGAGAAGAATAGGGTAAAGTTTATAATTATGGATACGGTCAGGGTTATGGTTACGTCATATGATTCAAAATAGTGATTTTAATCACTCTTTTGGAGTGGATTCCGCTCTTGAAGGAGTGTATTTTCAGTCCACAAACGAAGAGATCCTCACATCGACTCCTAAAATAGTGGATCTCCACTCTTGTACATTTCAAAGAGTGCATAAGTCAATAGCTCTGCTGTTATGCGATTTTGGCCTTTACTATAATCTCTGACCTTTAGTACAATTATGATTTCGAGGATAAATATCAATTTCTTGACCACCAGGGTCTATCTCCTATCTATGGCGAGGGAAATATTGACCGGATGTCGGAGCAATAGTCTGTCTATTTCTCGCGGATATCTAAACTGACAAGCAAGCAAACCAGGCTTTCAAGAGATAACAACAAGACAATTTGCTTTAAAAATTTTAAAGGCATGGCACACCATAGAGTGGATTGAATCTAATTTTTCGGGGGATCCAGAAGAGTTGTATAGATAAATCCATATAATAAGGTATTGAACCACAGTAAAGAATCGCTATTTGTAATACACTTAAAGTTTCCTAAAGTGCCTCGTGCAAAATTATTTTGGTAAGAGAATATTTCTTCGAAAGAAGAACATTTATTATTGTGCTTAGATTATGATATAGCAGCTATGGTTCAATGCATTTTTTCGAAATAATCATTTGTATCATTTTGTTCTCATATTCATGCATTGCTGCGATAATGTATCATTCGAAATATTTCAGATGTACGTTCAAAAATTAAGTAAACAATGCAACGTGACTAAAAGATTGATAATTTATGTAAAGCTTTAGATTAAGAAACACATTAAATTAAGAAAAAATGCAAGACAGATATGTTTGGTAGTTGATTTGAATGAAATTAACATATTTAGCTGGCATTTTGTTTGTGTGTTTTTGTCAACCAATGCGTTTATTTTGTTTTAATTGCAGACCGTAACGTATGGAATTATTGTTAATCATCCATTGTTTGAGCATGGTTACATCATGCTGCCATCAGCCGTGACAGGACAAATCGTCACGGCTGGTCGAGTAGACTAATCAATCTTACTGGCATCTGCATGGATCGAGAAATGGCAGAGAGAGTGAGAGAGGGGAGGAGAGTGAGAGAGAGATAGAGAGAGAGAGAGAGAGAGAGAGATGGGAGGAGGGAGAGGAAGAAAGACAGAGAGAGGGGAACAGACAAAGAGAGAGAGAGAAAGAGAAAGACAGCACGATTTTAAAAAAGAGGATGGGGTGAGTAAGGTAGAAAAAGAGAAAGATGTGGAGAGAAAGGGAAAGAGAGAGAGAGAGAGAGGGGAGGAATGAAGAAACAGATACAGATAAAGAAGAAGAAGAAGAAGAAGAAGAAAAAGAAGTAGAAGGAGAAGAAGAAGAAGAAGAAGAAGAAGAAGAAGAAGAAGAAAAAGAAAAAAAGAAGAAAAAGAACAAGGTGATCCAACAAGAACAAGAACAAGAACAACAACAACAACGATTGGCTACGAATAAATCCGCGACTTTACTTTTAACTTAAATTCTTTTCTTCTTGTTACATACGACCAAACTCAGTTATTAGTTCAATCTCTTTTTTTAGCACTTGCTTTTTATTTATATAAGACTTGACATAAAGCAAGGGGCAAAGTTGAATGGAATTATTTAATAGATCACCTATTAAATTGACTTCTGTAATTACAGTCGAAACTGGACTTTCATTCATATTAATTAGGCTCGGAACTGGGTTTTCGTCTTCAATGCATTACGTACTACACTGTACTAGTATTAATTTGCATCCTTTCGTCACTGATCAGGGAGTATTAAAATTGTTTGGTTAAATCCAGGGCTATATCTTGTCAAGAGGTACGTTTGATCCAAATTGATCGCACACCCTCCAAGCAGTCGCAACGTTACAACCTACTATAATCTTTACTACGTAGTTTTACCTCTGTAAGAAAATTCCTGTCCAATATTGATTTTTAGCGCAGCTGAATATATTTTGTATAAAAGCTGTGCTATATAAATTTATTATTATTATTATTATTATTATTATTATTTTTTAATTATCATTAAATGAACGCAATGACGTAGAAATAGTGGTAGTCGCTCTAATTCATTCAATTTCCACATAATATAAACAATGACAAGATAATCACAACCTTATTGGAAGCAAAGCTTGTGAGGTGTAGGTTTGCACAATAACAATTTAAACTTGATGTATTTATAATAGATTTGTGTAAAAGATTACGGAGTCAAAGAAACACGACGGACACAAACAAGAAACAAAAACAAATAAAAACAGTGGCAGGATGTAACATTTGAACAATATGAAGTCCGTCATTAAATGAGGTTTAATGGTGAGTAATATAACAATACAATCATGCAGCTTTTAATATCAATGTCATTTTGAGATTTAAAAATAAAAAAATTGTCAGATCATAGGATTACAAGATTCATTTCCTCCATTGTATAGCCTACATATTACATTAATGTTACGTTCACAGACAGTTTCATACTTTATCGAAATTAACTATTCCTGCTATACCAAAGTAAACAAAAGCATAATTTTCTTTATTCTTCACAACTTGCCTTTATTTTAATTGTATGAAGTCTCTTTCAGTTTTTCAAATATGTCAGAGTTCTCTTCCATCCATCTGCTTCTCTATTTCTCCCCCACCCCCCTCTCTCTCTCTCTCTCTACAACTATCCCCCCTTTTTTCCACACCTTCTCTGTTAGTCTCTCTCTGTCTCTCTCTGTCTCTCTCTGTCTCTTTTCTTCATTTTCTTTCTTTCTTTTTCATCTTTCTTTAGACCCTCTCCTCTCTGCCTCTGCCTCTCTTTCTCTTTCTCTATTTATCTATTTTTGTGTGTCTCTGTCTCTCTTTTTGTATCTATTTCCATCCCCCCTCTCCCCCCCCCCCCCCCCTCTCCCCCCCCCCCTCTCTCTCCCTCTCCCTCCCTCTACTTCAGTGTTCCTGTTTATCCTGTCCGAAGTTGATCAGTGTTTTATAGTGACATCTTACGGGCCGCCATGTACAAGTCATCGTTTTTCTAATTCATTTTAGAACCTCGTGCATGCATACACGGAGGCGTGCATGCAAGAGGTAAGATGAACTTTGCAGTTAAAGGCCTGGTGTCTTTTTTTTTTGCGCCTTGTTATACCCAAATTCACGTCGGATTTCATCTTCCTTCGTAACCATTTTCCCCACCTTTTTAAAATCATATTCCATCTTCATTTCCTTTTCTTTCGTCACCTAGTATCTCCTTTTTATTTCCAAATTCTTGTTTTAATTTTATTTCTACTTTTTCTCCTTCAAACTATAATAATTGCTACCCAACTGCTCTTTCTTTATCATTTTGATTACGTATTTTTGTTTAAATCTTCCTCGCTAACGTTTCCTCCGCAATTACCCTATTGTGTTGGTGTATTGTATTTTTATATTTTCATTCCAATACCGGAATGGTGCTTTCATTTTCATTTTCATCATGGTAGGCTTTATACATGGCTTTTTTAATGTTATGCTTAAAATTCGTCATTCCACTTTAAGCAACGATCAATGCTATTGATGTGAACAGTTTTCAAAGTTATGATTAGATTAAAGAGTTAGAATGTAAGACAGGGAGCAAGGAACTTGTGAACAAAATTAATGCAGGGCCTTAGTATTGATCATCCAATACAAAAAGTATCTCGGAAATAAATGTGTCTTTAAATACGTTTTGAATTGGAAAGCAATCGATTGCGTTTCATTTTAGTTACCAAATTAGGCTAATGGATTATTTCACGCATAACAAAATTCAGTAATATTGAGCAACATAATTATTTTCAATATAATTACATGTATTTTCATAAGTGCATTACTTTGACAATTTGATATTGTGTGACAGAACAAAAACCGAAGGTCATGCTAAAGAATCGTATCAGGAATGTAGAAACAAAAAGCATGAAATAAATGATGACTCTTATCGAAACCCTACACTGTGTTTCGTTGTATTCATGAACCGGAGTCTATAGATGTTTGATAGACAGAGAAGCTCATGCATCGTTCATAGATGCCACTGACCATCACAATACATGCATCCAGGGTTTCCCGCCTAAACAAAGCTAGCACTTTAAGATGCACCCAATAGTGCATTCGAGGGATGCGCCGTATGTCTGTCACAGTGCTTGAGCTATGCGGGTGCGTTTCTTTTTTTTCTTTCGGAGAGGAGATCGAGAAGAAGGCTACTGCTACAAAATGTGGTGCTCATGCCGTCTCTACAGCATGGTTTCCCCGCATATCACGGGTGGGGAACGACTTATGGCGCGAGCATGCATTGTCGCACAAGCATCAAACGCCCGACCGCCCGGCGTAGGCCTGCTAGGGTGATCACTACAAAACAAATTCGGCAATATTATTAATGTAGTGTCCCGTCTAGGCTTATGGGATATTATTCCTAATGACACCGGCAGCTTGCAAATTTCCTTTAAAAAAAAAGATAAACTGCATGAGAAATACGGTAAGATGGGGTTTTGAATGCACTTTTTCTATATACATCTCATCAGGGAGAGTTAGTACGATCGAAGGTGGAAATGCTTATTGAGTGGGTGGTGTGGAATCTGGTTTTGTTTCGACGATTCTCTGTTTATTCGTTTTCCGCTTTTTCCAAAGAAAGAGGATTGCAAAAAAGAAGGGATTCTTTATTTCCATCTCCTTGACTCGGCTGTCAGTTCGATTCACGGGACCCACGTTTTACAGGTCGTTCTTAATTAGCCCGGCAATATCAATAGGAGACAATGTTATTCGTCGACGCTCATATTGAAACAGCATGCTATTATCACTTCGAATTAATCGACTGCTACGTTCAAAGATACACGGGAACGTCATGGTTAATGTTTGATACTGCTCTCGCTAAATCGGCGTGATGATGGCGTCTACTTATTTAAAAATTAAATTCCCCGCAGAGTAGTGATATTGTCGAAGTTCGTGTATTTACTGGCTGCTATATATGCACCCTTTTTTTGTATAAAGATTAACGTGGGTTTTGCTGATTTTAGTGATTTGTTGTGATGCGATCGGTGATGCTTTGTTATGCTTAATGGTTGTTTCAGTGTGCAAAATCATCATAGATAAGATAACAAATAAAAGTGGATAATTTATATGTTGATCCTACATAATATGGCAATTACTATCAGTTTAATTTTGTAGAGAGGGAGGGGAGAGGGAAAGGGAGTGAAAAAAAGTGAGGAGAGATAAAGGAGAGGGGAGATATACCGTGGGAGAAAGAGATACAGTGTGAAAGTGGATAATTATGCGTGTAGATGAACAGCTTGTTATCTACCAATAATGTAGCAATAAAATACAACAGTTGTAAAAACAAAAGATAACAAGAGGAAAAATAACGATACATTGTTTAAGCATGGACCTAAATATAATAGTAGAACGATGACCGGGGTAATGATATATCTGTAAAGCGCTTAGGCACATCGTTGGATTGGTGTATTGAGCGCTATATAAAAAAACGGATTATTATTATTATTATTAATGGTTTAAGCCTATGGTATGGGGTATTAATACATCAACAAATTTGGAGAGATGCTAAAAGTTTCATGGGGAATTAAGCACAATATTGATGAAGATTATAAAGATGTTGGAAATGACCTGGAAAATACCTAAAGAGACTGGCAAAAAAGAGAGACATACAAGGAAGAGAGAGATAGATACAGGGATGGAGTGAGAGAGAGAAAGAGAAAGAGAGAGAGAGAGAGAGAGAGGTAGAGAGAGGGAGCAACACGAGGAAAGTTTAGAAAGAGACCGATAGAGAAAGAGAGAGTGAGGTGGAGAGATAGAGCTGCAGAAATAGAAAGAAGAAGAGAAAGAGAAAAGTTAGAAGAAGAAAGACTTGTTTCAGACAGCTTTTTCCTGAACCTGAACTGAACCATTTTGCCGATCGATGTCTGTTCGCCTGCTCTCGGAAATAATATTTATAGGACAAGGCCACACACTGGAAACGCACTTGTGCAGACATACAAACACTTTACCAATTCCTTTCCGCCACGCCCGCCGAAAACTTCCGACCAATGACAAACGGGTTGTCACGTCACATGACACTAGCACTCGCTAGTCTGAGTTCTCCAGTCATCAAATTCTGTGGATTGAGTTGACATCGCGCTTTTAAAAGTTTGATCGTCAATCTTGTGCTCTTCCGAACTTGTGATAGATCCAAGACTCTTTGATAGAGGAGGTTGGAGGGGGGGGTAGGGGCGATGGTCTTTAATAATATAACAGACAAGGAAAGAAAAAAAAACGGTTTGTATTCAAGTGTGCATTATTTCATTTAATTTGAAGCTAACATCTATTTTCCAACATGTACTTTGTTTGAATATAAATAGTAACAATATTTTAAAGGTAGCAACTTCTCTAAAAGGCAAATTTCTTTCAGAGCCAGGTCTGAAACACAGCCTAAGTAAAATATTGCATGAAAGGTTTGTCGAGTCGTAATGACGTCACGTGAAAAGTCCATCTTCTGGACATAGTAAGCTCTCTTGCTCACTGAACACATGTATACAGTAACGCAGTTAGTGTAGCCTATTTCATAGCTTAAGATGTTCAAAAACATGAATTTACTTTAAAGATGAGTAACTTCTTAACTGCCAATAATAATCATTCGGTTTGACTACTCCTATTCAATGTACAAGCATAGATCATTATACGACAGAGCCAAATCGCCTTGAGCGCGTTTCTTCTGTCAAAATGGCCGTTTGCAAGATTTCTATTTGACCAAGGTACTCTTAAAGATACCATCCCACCCCCACCTTGTTCTGATGGTCTCCCGGCGTGTAAACAAGATTTCGGGGAAGATGAAAAGGTCAAGTTACACATCTGTGTACATCAATAGAGGTTATAGTATGTGGAAGGTCTAGCATGAACCTGGGAGTACTGGCACTTAAATGAAGTCGGAGTTCAAGGAAGAACGGGAGCGTATAGTGACACTTAAATGAAGTCCGAGATAACGGAAGCTTGCTTTGTTAATCGTATTTCATTTGCCTAGCTGCTAAGGTTGTTGTCACCTTACAAAATTATAGATTAATGTAGAATAATAGATCAATTCTGATATACTATTTTATTTTTGTCTACGCATACCACAAATAGTGTGTCCAAAGTGGGGAAGGCGGTGGGATGGAGCAGGACAAAATGGTCCCAATCCTGCCTTTTCGTATAATGGTTTGAATTCATAATTCTTAAATATTATCGCATATGTTTGTGTTGGTAGGCTTACATTGTTTGGCTTGGTACGATGTACTATTACAGAGAATGCAGCCACCCCCCCCCCCCCCCATAACATGGACATCGTGGCCTGATCTTGCAAATCACTAACATATGGGATTTCACGCCAGTAAATCATGTGAGTGCTCATATTAATTATTATAAAAGATAAAGTGAAACTGTTTATTCAGACAATAAGTGGGTGTCCCAACGTAAATCCTAAAGAAATATAATAGAACCTCAGAAGAAAAACCATTTTGATGTATAATTTTGATTCTTATGACCGTGGCCGGGTACAAAGAAGCACGGTGATCATACGGACATATTAACAAATTTATCATCATGCTACTACAGTATAAGATATAATGATTGTATAGAATGTGGATTGGAACGACCATCCTGTATTTGCTATACCAGGATGCGTTGACCATAGTCTGGTGGTGACGACAATGATAGGATGACCTTTATTTCACCAGTTGGTGGCGCTAATTAACTCATCCACTCGTGTCCTGGGAAACAATTAGCGAAATTGACTTGACACAAAATGATCATTAGATATGAAAAATCATAATTAATGAAAAAATATATATTTAGGAGCTAAATGACAACCCTTGTGGTGGCGTAAATTCGTGTGAGGAAATTTTGTCAAAAGTTGTTGCCAAATTGGGAATTGTAACATTATTTGGGGTCCAATAATTAATATTACTGTTTTAACATAATCTCAAATTTTACCGTTCATATATATAGGATGATTCTTTCCTATTAAAAATTTGGTTTTGAATTCGTCTTCCTCAGAATTTCGATGTTATGCGTGATGTCCAACGAGCATCATGGGTAATATGTATCTGTATTTACTTGCTTTTAATATCAATATGCCTGTGAAACTTGCTTGTATCTAAACAATAATTAATACACACATTATTTTTTAAATTCGATCATGTGGACCTAATTAAAATGTGGGTTTTAATTTGCATAGACACCTCACGAATCTGTTTCGTTTGATCTTAGGCCTATTATGAATAAAAGTAGAACAAAAAATATCTTGAAGTCTACATACTCTGGCATGGGTACGAGTAATACAGCTGTTACCCCCTTGTTAACCGTGTGCAGCCTTTGGGGTCAAACCCTATCATACATTATCACAACCAAATTCACGTCATCTGTTCCAAATATAATCCCAGATTAATTCTCATTGATATTATGAAAATATTCCATTTCGGAATACATCAGAACTGATTTATAGTAATCAAGTTTCATCCGTCTCCCCCCTCTCTCTCTCCCTCTCTCCATTTCTTGTTGTTGCGTTTATTTCCGGCATATACGCACAACCGTCGCAGGGGGTAAATTGAAAAGGAATGACTCGGCAAAAAGAGGGAGGGAAGGAGAGAGAGGGCGGGTAGAAATCTGTATACAAATAATCATTTAGGAAAAATGATGGAAATGATTGAGATTGCTCTCTGTCGGGCAAAGGAATGTCCCAATGAAAAGAATTAAATATGGGGGAAGAGAAGGGGTAGTGCTTTGATTGAGCTAACGCGTTTTTCCAGGAATGGGTCTGCGGGCAGGGGTTAGTTGGGGGGACTCCTCATTGCGTATCGGGCCGGGGAGCATCCGAACCGGCACGGCTAGAAGAAGGGTAGGTATACACGAAGAGAAGTATACCACCAGACATCTTGTATGCTGTTGTGCGAAGAAAAAAACAAATATGAACTTTACGATGAACTTTGGACTTTTGAAATAAAGGGTTGCAGACAGGTCACCGGTATTAAGAAGGACAAAGAAATGAACGCAGCTTATTCCAAAAAAGTTATATAGACTTTAAAAGCTTATAATTTTTTAACTATAGACGGAGAAAGAGGAAATTATTATTTTAACGAGATTTGAATAAAGAGAAGTATTATATATTTTGGTTTTATAACGTGAATGTATCTTTGTAAAATTTTGGCAGGATTCTCTAATTATTCACATCAATCATTAAATGAATGACCAAGAAGTGTATAGTTATGTAAATCATCATACTTTACATGAAATAACATTACCTTATTTCTCAAAGTCCCCATTTGTGTCTGCTTTATGTCACATTAATGAGATTTTAGTTTAAATCAATTTTAATTGATTATGATATAAGTTCAATGATCTAATTAGAATTGAGTGAAATACCTGAGTCAATCAAATACATGCATTCAAAAGAGATAACATCGTCGATTAGGTTCTTAATCCCCAAAATATGACCAAATTAGTTTGGAAAAAATATTAAATGTCGAATATTGTTCTAATTTAATGTTCAAGGTTAAAAGTAAAGACTGATAGCAAAGTAGACTTTAAGAAAATGAATGAAAAAACAACAGAAATAAAATTATCTTTTTAACTGTAAACGGAATGCATATACAGGTACTACCGCTCAAATTATTGGCGAATGTTTTTTTTTTTTACATCTCTGCCGACTGCACGATATACGTCTATTTTCTTATTTTTTGGATGGTGACAATTGAGACGAGTTGGGTTGTCCCTTTGCGTTGATCAAATTAGAAAGTACGGCATCGGATAACACTTGCATTGTGCCAAAAATGACCATAATTTGAAAAACGAGATACGTTAACAGATCTTGGGAAGAGATAAAATAAACTGAAAATCGAATTCCAATTCAATAAGTGAATCGAGGAGAATGCGTAAGGAATGATAAACTCTGCGCCAGATTCAATTTGGCGGCGGGGAAAAAAAAATCGAAGAAAATCACAGAAAAACGGGGAAACAAATTAGAAGGGAATTTATGAGAAGGACAACCAAATTAGAATCAAAATACGAGGAAAAGGTGGCGATAAGAATAGGGTATAACATTACTAGGCATTGCACTTTCACGCTTTGCTCAAATCAAATCAGACGGCGCTGGCTCTACTCCCTCTCTCCCACTTCTGCTGGCGTGAAATAGAATTTCAAACGTAACACGGCCCCCAAACTGTTACTGCAAACAAGTTGAAATGTGGCGCTTTTCGAAGCATTCCCAGCCTCATTACAATCGTGCAACACCCTCTCCTTGTTCTCAGTCGTGTGACCGGTGAGAGAGGAGGAGGGAGCTGGGAGAGTGAGATGGAGACGGTGGAAGATACAGGAAGAGGGAGAGAAAGGTGGAAGGAGGAAGATAAGAGAGAGAGAGAGAGAGAGAGAGAGAGAGAGAGGCAGAGAGGCAGGAAGGCAGACAGAGGCAGACAGTTAAACATGCAGCTAGAGGGGCGAAAGAGAGCAGGAGAGGAGAGAGGGTGTGAGATTTGAAAGGGGTTTGGAAAAAAGGAGGGAATAAAAAAAGTCTACGCTATTATGTCGGTGAGAGAAGTTGTGACTACTATAACACCTTCATCATGTTCAAGACGTCATTTTGGCAGAAGCTATTGAATAGCGTTATTCTTGCCGCTTGTGTTTTGTTTACCCACAGTTAGCGCTTAGACAAGTTTTGTGTATAAAAAGAGAGAAGAAGAAAGTGATGACAGAGAGATAGAAAGAAAGAGAGAGAGAGAGAAAGAGAGAGAGAGAAAGAGAAAGAGATAGGGGGATCGGGATGATTGTAATTCTGCCGTTATGCTTGTACTTTTGAAGTCATTCTGTTCGAGACCATAATAACTTATTGATTCAATTAGATGGTGTAAATGAGAAGAGAAAATATTTTGACGCCATATCGTCCATGTTTTTCTTATAAATGATATCTTTTGTATCCAGCAAATCACGTACATGCAACATGAAACAGAAACTTGTAGTGTTCATACTAAAAGACCTTTTTCAGATGCTGAGGAATAAATTTTTTATTTCAGTTATGATACATATTACAATACAATAAAGTCGATATATTGTACCAGGAAAACTAATAGCTTTTATCTGACTGAAATATTATTGATAGGCCTATGTCAACAAATTATTTAAGAACTTATAGAAGGCATTGGAAATGACAAAGAGCGAGAGATACAGACAGGTAAATAGCTAAACGTAAATAAAGATTATTAAAAAAAAAATGGACATATAGAGAGACAAAAACAGGATGAAAGACAAGTAGACAGACAGACCGACAAACAGACAGACAGAAAGAGATACTGACAGAGAGCGAAGAGACCCTCAGGTATATAAATAGGCCACTATAGAAAGGAGTACGACAGTGCAAGATACAGATGGATATGTAGGTCTACATGTATCAGGCGCGGATCCAGGATTTCTTAGGGGGGGGTGGGGGCCCAACTTTTTTTTTTTTTTGCTCCCGAAAATTTGAAAATCGCGCCAGCCGAAAAGTCGCTCAGTGGGGGGGGGGGGGGGGGGGGGGTAGTGAGCACATTTTTTTTTTTTTGGTCCTCTAAAAATTTTAATTTGCACCCCCCCCTTGAGCGCCAGGGGGGGGGCCCAACCCCCAAAAAAGGTAAAAATCGCGTGATTTTACATGATTTTTTTTCTCAAGGGGGGGGGGGGGGGGGGCCCGGGCCCCCCCCCCCCCCCTGGATCCGCCACTGACATGTATACAGATGGATACAAAAAAATCGGTTAGAGTGAAAATACCTAATTTTCTTGGTTGTAATGATTCCAATTCACTCGAACTCAGGAATGCGAAAAAAACATTGCCGATGAAATTAACCCAATACATCTTCGATTCGTTTGCATGTTTTACTCTTAATTGCCATAAGTGAATTACAATTTACAGCAGATGAGCGAATCTATTCCGTGTCGAAGGGTAAACAGTACGAAAACCCGCCCAATAACCCCCAAACAGCAGACGGTGAAGATTCACTTTGTTGCTATAGCAACAAGAAAATTTAAGGTAAGTGTACTTTCTTGGAGGGTTGAGCCTTCGTGGCCGCGTCACACGGATTGCGAACACGTTAATTTGGCCGCGAATTTAATCAAACGACAGTGTTTCGTTTACTTCAGATTCACTCGCACAGATCGATTTGAAAAACATTATCAACGATCTCTCTCTCTTTCTCCCTTTCTCTCTCTCTCTCTATCTCTTCACTTCCACTACAATAATTCGAAAATGGGGAAAATGACCCCTGGTAGGCAATTCGGTATCATCTGATCATCTGATGACAAGTCATTATTCTAATTGACATGGTTCTGTTTGTAATCCCCTACCTGACATGCACTGAGCGCGATCGTCATCAGAATGATAATTGCCATCATACAAAATTCATTAGCAAAGATAAATACAGTTGTCCGCGTTTGTATTTGTGACGGCAGCTGATGATGATGGTATTAATGATTATTACCGAATTGGATGCTGGCGAGTCGTATAGATGTAGAGGAATTCGATTTGTTAATGATGATCAGAATAATTTCCCTTTTCTGATGAGAATTCTGATGCACGAGGATCCGTGTCGCCGGGACGTTTCTTTATTTGTCATTCCATGTTTCGAGATTGTTTTGAGGGGTCGGTATACATTCATCGGACATTGAACTGAAAGTGAGAGTGCAGAAGTTTGTTTCCCCTTATTTTTGAAATAAATTTGTCTTTAATTTTATATCAAAACAGTATAAATAATTCTTTAAAATATAATTGTTTTTGCATCACAATGACCTGATTCAATTAAAGGATAGTTGAGTTCTGTTTTCAGACCACAAATGCCTTCAAAGTGCATGGTTATTGCTCTTATTCTTATCTATTACATTTCTAGTGCCCTTTTAGAACCTAAAGTTGCTATGAAGGTAATTTTAGACCCCAAAATGTGTGAATTTAGCCAATACGAGCATACCAATTCAGCTCCACTTAAAAAAAAACACGATGACCATTAATTAATTATTTAATTAAAAATAACAATACATGGGCCGGCTGGTTGTGCGTAATATAAGCAACAAGAAAATGCCAACATAAAAGCCAACATACGACGTAAAAGGCGTAATTTCATTTTTTTCAATGGTTTTTTCAAATTTTTCAAAATATCTAATATTTGTGGTGGTACACAAGTATTAGAAATCGTTATATGTCAGCCGTCTCTGAACCGATTTTGATCAAACAAAGATGATTTTGTCATTTAAATATTATGTTCTTTCAAATTTGACACTCAGTTTTTTATTATCTCACAAAAAAAAAAAAATTGTGTAGCGCCCTCTGTAACAGAACTCAACTATCCCTTTAACTGAATACATCTACAATTCATAAATTACGATCGATTTTGGTGTGGAATGAAATTAGTTATGATATAAAACAAATTATATCCTTCTCTTACTACCCAACCCCAAACAAAACCCACTACCACCCACAAAAACCCTCCTTTAATAAAATGCACACACAAGAACACACACACACACGTGTGCGCGCAAATGAATGTAGACCAGCTGATGGTCGTTTTAATCTTTCGCCCTTTCCCAAATGCGCGCGCGTGTATGAAATGCGTACTCCCCACCAATTATATGGTGTACTAGTATTATGTGAGCGCGCACGGATCATGTAGAGAACAGTCCAGGCAGTGGACTAAAATGAATGTTGCGACTGACAACTTCTTACAGAAATATTACAGCTTAATTTTCCTCTTTGGTTTTATGCACTCACATGCGAAGAGTTGAATGATGTTGTATTCACAATAACTTTAATGGTTAAGCAATGGAAGGAGGTGGTATTGCAAAACGAATAGATATTGGTGATGGTGACGCTGCGAAATTGTTTCCGATTAGGCCTATATAATTATGAAACAATTTAAGGCTGACAGAGAGAGAGAGAGAGAGAGATAGAGAGGGAGGGAGGGGAGGGGTAGGTAGGGAGAGAGAGAGAGAGAGCTAACACAAATAAGACAACGTACAAAAAGAGGCAAAATATTAAAGGAGTATGAAAGAAAAGCAGACAAAATCAAGGTAAGACATTAAGGAAAGTACCAGCATGATCAGATTAATTAAAAATGCAAACAAATTACAAAAGGTGAATACAAATAAAATCGAGCTTGCAAATGAAAGTCGAGTCTCAAAGTACACTTGTGAAAAGAGAGAAATAAGGACAGGTCGACGAGATTAGAAAAATATAATTTTCCAAAAGCCCATCAAAAAATGATTGTAATTACTCAGTAGCAAACGTCCCAGACACGATTTCGATCAATAAAAACTTATATATTATATCAAAGAAAATAACAGACACGCCAAGTAGGAGAATTTCGACTGAGAAGTCAGACGATTTTGAATCGGAAGGTATCTCTTGTGAATTAAGGTGATTTTTCTTCTCTATCAGCGCGCCTAAAAGATGACGGATATCGTCCATATTTCCCACCCCAAATCCCGATATTTGATACCAACTGCCTGTCGTTTTTATTCTATTTATTGCTCAAACTGATGCTATTTCTGGAGGTAGGGTGGAATCTTCGAAAAGCCGGGGAGAGGAAGATGAAGATGAGCTGAGTTTAAATGTAGATTTTTTTCAAACGCTTGAGATTAGAATGTGAATGATTAGGATCAAATATGAGAGCTTAGGTAGAAATTAATTACCATGATTCAAGCAAACTTGATACCATTGAAAGCTTGAAGGAACAATGTGTGTCACTGTCTTGTAGTCAACTTGGTTATAAATGGAAATGGTGGGGAATCGAAGTCTAATAATAAATTCATTGTTATCCTTTCATCAGCTGATCTTAATTCATTCCCAAATTAGAAAATCAAAGGAGATCATTAGAATATTGGATTCCATGAAGTAATTCGATAGGATTTTATCATTATCAATTTACCATACTCCATTGTGCTAAATTTGTGATCAATTTTAATCCGAGGAACATTGTTCTGTCAAACCATGCTTCCATAAGATCCTAGAAATATTTTCCCTTCCTCGAATTTTCTAAACTCAGAATGCCAAGAATAATACATGAGTATAAATATTTAAAGATATTTAGAAGCCCATTTTGATATAAATATTCTGAAACACCAGGGTCCCGTCTTATAAAGAGTTAATATCAATCGCAATTTACTTGCGATTGATATCAATCACAACTATGTACCTCAGAGATAGGGGACTGCAAAATTGCGATTAATTAGAGGACTTGCGACTGATTTGGATCAACCGCTCTTCATAAGACGTACGGGACCCAGAATGCTGGATTTTCATGAATTCTCACAGATCCTCAAGCAATTATTCTTCAACTGTGGATGCATTTATCTGAATGGTTCTGCGTACGTTGCTTGAGCTTTTCAAAGAGATAATGAATGTAATGACAGAGCGTCACTCTATTGCAACATTTTCCACGCCTACTCCTGTCATGCCTTGTGAAACTATTCCACTTTGAGGACCTTGAGAAGATAGGGTCAATGTACAGTCTTGTTACAGACCATCGAGACAAGATAAGAGATTAAAAAAACGAAGATGACACGGCTGAATTTAATTATAGAACGAACGTGCCGTCACGAAATACGATACAGACAAATAAAGTTTAACAAGGTGTGCATGTAACAGGCTGAAACTAGCAAACAAAAAACTACCGAAAGACAGAAAGAACAACATTTTCTGTCTATTATTTCCAGCGCAGAAATAACAGCTTAGAGCGAGGGGTAGGAAACTGGGAATCAGAAAGGAGAGCGGGAACGGAAACGGTGGGATGCTGAAGATAATCCAGCCCGATTCGTCCGGCCAAAGCCATGATGACAAACCCGTTGCGAGTGAAGACAAGACGAACCTTAGAAAAGTTTATAAATCCTTTGGGATATGAGGACACTTTTCACTGAAAAAGAAGCGAAAACTATGATTTGGAGTACTTGTGATTTTTAAAGACTCTTTTCTTTTGGTATATTTGCGTGTTATTCTTTTTCATACGGATTCAGACTTTGCTTAACTTCATAATTTTTTTTAAATTTGGATACTGCTGCATGTGGCTGTTGTCAAATCTTTTTCATGTCAAAAGATTTGTTACAAGTTTTGTTCAAAAGAGTAACCAATTATTTCTAAATTGTACTTTTATGAAGATTAACTGAGATTTTAATAATCTGTTATCGAATTAGCTCTAATATGAACATTAGCAATAAGATCTTCTTCAATCAATGTTGCTCCGTTCCCTTTTTAAAAACATTAAATGATCAAATGCACAAAATGTGTCTCTGTTAGAATCATATTTGTCAACTGCTAAGGTCATGAAAATAATTTAGATTAAGTACGACGATGATAAGGTGAATTTGCTCGTCGTCTTCGTTTCACACTTTGACTAAGATTATGACCGTGTTTTTCATCCTCAAACGTGACACACCGACCTATAACATCCCGCTAATTTACCAAAGCGAGCTAATTCGATTTCCATATATACAACAGGTATGAAGGCAGAGATGAATTCTAAGAGCTCATCTTGTTGAATGTTTTTGTCATGAAGACGTCCTCCAATCTTGATTCCAACCGGAATCGAGCAGATAAAAATCCAAGAAGGTTGGATATCAGCTCTAAAGCCTCGGTGACATACGTGATTCCAACCTAAAAGAAGAAAATTAAAGAAAAAAGGAATACAAATCTCCCCCTCTTTTCGTATTCCCAGCAAGCGGAAAAGAGAGAATTTGAAGGAAAATTAGACTCCTTTTATTTTGTTACTTTATATAAATGTTCTGAGATTTAAAGCTGGCGAGTGATGGTATCATTCAATCGTTTATATCCCTCAGCTTTAAGTTTCATTCCCTGAAAACGTTAAGTTGTTGAGTGGAAGTGATTTATGTTTTGTTCCATTAAGGTGTTCTATCTTTGCTATATAGTGTCAATACTATTGCTTACTAGAGCACAATATCAATATATGACCCCATTTTATGTGCGACAAATAATTCTGACGCGACAAAACATCTAACTTTCATTTCAATATGATTATGTTGAATACATTTAACTTCTTTATTCTGTTAGAAAAATTTCAAAATTTGGAATGTGTGCAAATTCTTTGAATTTGAATATTTGAAGAAATTTAATATAATATTCAAAAACATATACAATGTGGTTTGGATTGTGATAGAAACAATGTGCACAAGCACGAGGCCCATGCATGTCCAGATATAGGGACTACATCGAAATAGAGGATTAAATCTATTATTGTCATGTTATCAAAAACAAAACAGAAAGAAAGACAAGAAAACACCCACCCTATAAAAAGATATATCAAACCACTCGATGTTCATTGTATGTTTTGTATCTATTACAAAGTATTGTTATTAATTTTCTACTGTTGTTGCTATGAAAGGTTTTCACATGTAACGTATGATTACCTTGCCTCATGATGCATAGCATTCTTTGTTTAGAAAGAAATATGGACTGAAATCATAAAGTTCCCAGGTATCTTTTCCTCGGATTATTATCATTATGTCTAGTTTTTAACCCCGCGGTCAGTGAACTGGGGGGCTAACACCTCGGTGATGAAGCCCGGAGACCCAAGGGGGAAATGGGGAGGGGGGTTTCCGTCTAGCTGCCCGGAAAGATCACATTTTAAGACCCTCAAAACTAACAAGTCGGGAATAAAAGAAGAAAGGCTCGAATGCAGAAAGTGGAAATCCCCAATATGAGTTTGAGGAGAAGACATCTTGACCGCAAACGAGGAGAAGGATGATGAGGAGAGAGAAGAAGATGAAAGATATTCTTTGATGCCAGACAGTCAAGGCTTAGGGCATGTTTTGGCGGGATAGTAAAGTTAGCGAGGTAGAACTATGGCTATGGATGAGGTCAAAATACCCATTGTTCTGTTCACCATACACGAGAAAAAGACGAAGAAAGTTAGTAAACAGCGTTGGAAAATATCGACACAGAATTATGAAATTCAGATTCTTTTCCTAAAAAATTACCATGTATACTATTAACCCATTTTTTTATTATTTCATTGTTATCCCAAGACCCTTTTTTAAAAAGAATTTTCATTGTTTCGCGTGACATAAATCTCTGTCTATGCTATTGTTTCTTATTTTTACCCAAAAAAAATGTTAATTCCTATGTTTTACGTTCGTTAAATGCGATCTTTGTACCAATAACTATGTTCATTTTTTATACTCACCGATCATCAATAACTTTATTGATTGATATCAATAACAAATTCACAATAATCTAATTGAATAAATTCTCATCACAATATTTAAGCCACTATTTTCAGATTGTTACATAGAGTGAACACGATTTCATCGTGTTATGTCCAATAATAATATGCAAGGAATTATTATGGTGACTACGAAAATTAGTATGCCTAAAACAGTCTCACTGCATCTACGATTAATTTACGAGAAGACAAAGACAAATTGTGGGTTACAACAATTTGAAAAAAGAGGCATGAAAAACGTTCAAGCGCTAAAAAATGTATCTTATTTTTGCTCACATCACGAACTCATCTATAAATCCTTCCATAGGGGATCACCCCCGCTGTCTACGCCATGCCAGCCCCGCTACACGACTCTCAGCACCCGTATAATTCAGTCCACGTGCGAACGTGCTGGGGTAAATACGAGGTGTTAAATTAGATTTCATTTCTCCTTAGAAAGGTGCCAAGGGAATGGAGGGATGGCTCTATAATGAAAGTTTACAAGAAATAATACTGCATTTTTTTGTTCTACTCCTCCCCCTCCTCCTTACTTTCTTGGAGTCATTTGCGAACTCGAGCAAATCAAAATGACCTCAAAAGAGGCTCCAGAAATTGGAGGAAAAATTTGTCGATAATTTGCACCATGTTATTGAATTTAGAAGGAACAAGCCCCTATAGATAATGTAATAAGCAGTCATCCACGTACGCTAAGCACTACCAGGGTCGTTTGTTATGTCAACTTGTCAAGTGTGGGTATATGTGGAATAGAGAAAAGGGTACAGAATAGTTAAAGAACTATTTAAGTAGATTACTTTAAAATCAATTGAATTTTATCAATCAATTTTCAAGTTTATACAAATCTGAACATTCTCATTAGTTAATCCTTTGCAGTGGACAATTATTTGGATTTTTACATAATATCGGTTTATAGAGGAATGGGAAGGGGGAGGGGGGAACAACCCCTCGATCCTATATGCAAAATGTCGATGAGAGGGCGTTCTCTAGGGTATTTTCATTTTGGTAAATCCTTTTAGAATATCAAGGTTTTTATTAAAACGATTGCTACTATGCTCTATTAGTTACATAGACTATTTCCTGAACCTGCATGATGGCTGAACACAACATGGGGTTTCCTCGAACAAAATTTGAACATGACTTTGGACTTTCTCATACAGAGAACGTATACATGACAGACGAATACCCCCCCCCCCGTCCACATTTTCCCCTCCATGTCGTGCCAGACATCAATAGTTTTGTCTTTACAACATGCTTAATGTGTTCATCTCAAATCGGATGAAGTTGTCACATTTTTGTATCATCACTACCGTCATTATAATGTCACATGACATAATGACATGACATAATGATTTTGCAGAAATATTATGACAAGAAAATATGCAATGATATTACGGTTTTATATAATATATTTTATATAAAAACTTATTTATTTATATCATGAGGCTCGCTTGTAAATCCCTCTAGATAGTTAGGGCAATACGAAAACCTTCTTGACAAAATACTACACGAGCTGAAAATGCTGAGAAACTATCGAACACACAAAGTGACAATTGGGACGAGAGGGGGCGTACTTTTATTCGCTTTTCCGGTATTCCTCGGAAATATTCTATTGTGGAAAGGGCACTGTACTGAGACTTTGCCAAATTTACACCCAAAATGACACATCGTAGTGAAATAATCGTGATACTTGTGGCATTTAATCACAATCACTCTCTTGAAGCAATGCTTCAATAATTTACATAAGGAAGGGGGTGGACTAAACTTGACAAACACAATATGAAGATCATAACATAAACGGGGCCAGATTTTCGATTAGAGATTTGAACTACATGTATTTCGAGAAAAAAATGTTATGCCATCGTTCGGTCTTTATTAAGACGTTTTTTTCTACGAAAGAAAAAAACAAAGATAGACATCATGTGACAAAATTATAATTCATATATCTCATGTGATAAAGTAAAAAGATCATATTAAGCGGAACAAATCGATCAAACTTAAACCCTCTGAATACACGGCGTCATTCCGGCTGCGTCATTATACGCGTTAATTAAACTTGCGAAGTAAATTAGCCCATACGTCAGTTAATGAAAAGCTTTGATTGCACGATGTAAATTACATAAACTTTCTTAAAAGCAATTATGGGATTCGCAGACATAGAAAAGAGTGACATTCAATAATCGATTTTTTTTTAAATCGCGGTCAGAATCTCACTTTGTGAGCCAAACAGTCAGATTTGAATCGCGACCCAAATCTCACTAAAATAATGTGTGCGTGTGCGAATGGGTCTTAGGACACTCTACATCTGCGTCAAATACGCACCAGTTATTGGCGCAGTCTTGCGTTAGCAAAAATGGCGCCTCGTGTGCCGTTTAGGCATGTACTCCATGGTTTAGAACCATTACGTCAACGATGTCGCAATCGAGCTCCTAATTCAGACATCAAATTGCCTGATAGTATTTAAATCAAATCCTGCCTTGATTGGGAATACATGTTGAGCTGTATGAGAGTTGAAACATAAGGGTTTAATGGGTGGACTTATCAGAACAAGATCATGAGCGGGAATTTAGACATCGTGGAACAATTATTTATTGCTCTCATTTTCATCGACAAGATGCCAATAATTCAATGCATATTTTTTCAATGATGGGACGAATAGCAGATGGGGGAGGCGGGAGGGTAAGATAATTATGTGAGGGGGAAGGGGTAGAGGTTGATACATTGGGGTTAAAGTGTCACCCTCCCCTCCTCCCCTCTCTTCGATAAGGAAAGTCACAAACATTATTAACAGTCAATCAGCCCTGATTTAGAAAATTGAGGCACCAGAAACACATCTGACAGAGGATTTATGTGAGAAGAGCAACCTTAAATCGAACTTGAACTTAACGGATAACAGTTCACAACTTTTGAAAAGGGTGATGCTAATATAATACGCAAGGACGAGAAAATTATGTTGCTCTTGCTGTGGTTACTATTGTGGATTTAGTTGATCTATAATCAATCACACAGAAGTACATCTTGCACAAGGTCTATCAAAATTGTTGCTCCCGGTTGCCCCCTTCCATGTCACCCCCCCCCCCCCCCCCGCGACCGCCCCGATCTCCCTCATTCTATCATCTATCATAGTTCAGGTATAGATTACGCTATACGACACTTAACTGATGGATAAGGTCGATCTCCCTATAAAGAAATGCTAATAGTGTTGTCTGGTTGACACCTCCTGCTATCTGGAGCTTGTTAAGGAGAAATCTATAGAGGATGGTTTGGAGGAGAGGACGACGCCGGAATGATGGGAAGCGCCATCAGAGAGAGGGGTCCATGACCAGGCGACCTGCGAATAGGGGGAAGGGATGACTTGGAAGCGAGGTTGCATGTTGCCATGGTTACGAGGTGATGATGCATTCCGTTTCTCGGCATCTTAATGCGAATGATCGTATGGTGTTCATTTAAGTGCTTTGAAATACATGCATTGTTGCATAACTACACCCTTTCTATCAAGAACGAGGGACAAAGACAGAGGGAGAGATAACATTATATACATATAGAAAGAGAGAGAGAGAAAGGAGAGAGAGAGGGGGAGAGAGAGAGAGAGAGAAAGAGAGAGAGAGAGAGAGAGAGAGAGAGGGGGAGAAAGAGAAAGAAGATGGAGAGCCCCCTCCCAATCATACCCACATACATAGAGTAAGTTAGAGGGAGATGGGACAGAGAAGATAAAGAAAAGGAATATGCTTCTTTTTTTTTTAACTAGAGAAAATTAATGAAGAAGCAGAAAATTAAGAAGAGAAAGTTTGGAAACGGCTGGAAATGCAAAGAGAAAAAGAAATACAACGGAGTCAGGTATTAATACAGAGCTAATAGGCCTTTAGTGAAACATTACCGAATGAAAATGAATCTTAAAAATGATTGTGTGCCGTGTTTTAGAAGACTATACAATCAGTTGAAGTTCATGGTATATAGTTGCTTCAAGTCTTGCCAATAATGTTTAGTTTACTCATTTTTGTTGCTGTTTTTCCCCTCTAAACATAAGTCATCTAGAAATAACTAATCTAAGCCAGCGACGAAAAGTAGTTTCCTCGAACAAGCTTAACATTTTGTCTTTGTTTTCCCTATGAAATATCTCTCTAATATACCTGCGGTGAATGACGTAAAGAAAGACGTCTTGGACTTGTCTTTGATAATGATTATTATGAGTAATGACGAGGCAACTGTTGTTTATCTGTCGTAGCATAAGAGGGCTAAGGAATTACATTGCAGGCAAACGTCCCAAATTAGCGATGACTAATTAGGCAAACCTCTTCATATCGAATCTGAGGGATAATTTTAGACACTTTTTAAAGTTGCGGTGGTGTGAATATATCATTTGCTAATTTCTGAAGACATGTTGGAGTTGAGTGTTTGAGTGAGAGAGATCAAGATCATCAACTGCTTAATCCCGAGAGATAAAAAGAGAAACAGTGATATCTACTGAAAACGGTGAAGTAGGAAGAGAAGTATAGAGGGAGAGGAAAGAAATAAGAGGGGTAGAGAGAGAGGGGGGAGAGGGAAAGAGAGAAAGAGAGAGAGAGAATGAGATAGGGAGTGACAGAAAGAGAGAGAGAGAGAGAGAGAGAGAGGGGGGAGAGAGAGAGGGAGAAAGTGCAAGTGAGCAATAATATTAATGAGATAAAGAGGAAAGAGAGAAGGAAAGCTAAGAGCAAACTTTTCCCAAGAATGCAAGAAAGTAGAAGAAGGGGGTGGGGTGGAGGTAGAAAATGAGCAAGTGAGAGAATAGAAGAAAAGGGAGGAGAATAATTGAGCGAATTACTTTTTTTCAAAGAAGGAAGAAAGCAAGAAAAATGAGAATAAAGAAACGGGGAGGAGGGCGCCAAGAGAGCGAGAGATGGCATAAAGATTTAGAAAGAGAGAATGAGTTCTTCCCCTCAAAAGAGTAAGAGAGAGGGGAGGCAAAGGAAGAGAGAGAGAGAGACGGGGAGTGAAATAGACGAAATACATAAAGAGAGAACCCGTATGTAATACAAGAACCAACATAAGAAACAGAAGACGAAGAAGAAGAGGATTAAAGTGTTAGGTATATATTTGGCAATGACCTTCACATGATGATAAAATTGATGAAGAAAACAAGGAATGTCATGGTGAGCGATCAGACATGTTCTTTACCCCACCCATCCTTTGCACAACAAGACAGCGATCTATACCTGCACGATGTACTCGCTATGACAACTAAAATACTCGTGATTTCATGCCTCTTTTCCATCCACCCTCAGGTGGAGGGGTGGTTGAAGCGAAGGGCCATTACCCTTACTAAGACAGAAAAATAAAACGATGAGATGCGGGTTCGAGTCCTAGGAGGCTAGTTCCAAGTCCACGCTCTCTGTCAGACTATTAACTGTAACTCACTGTCTAATATCAGTGCACGCTTCAATATCCCTTTTGATCTTGATTTCAATTAACTTTTTTAAAATTTTAGATGTACAAATAAGTACACATATTTGACGAATGACTCTTTTCGTGTTGATATCCTAAGTAGAATTTGCTTGTAATATATCAGCCAATTAAAGTCTCCGCCCCCCCCCCTCTCCCGAAATACATTTTTGACTTTTTGATAAAATATACTTTGTGAGGTTTAAAAGCATTTGTACCAATATGCTGCATAAATATAATTTGTTTGGCCTTCCCTTCTCTCTTTCTCTCTTAACTCTCTCGTTCTCTCTTCCTGTCTCTCTTTCTCTCTCCTCCTATATTTCTTACTGAACATCATCGTCTACAGAATGTAGTTCACCTCTATATCAATATTATAATCTTCCCTCCCCTCCCCGTCCATCATCGATCGCTAAACGATCCCTAGAGATGATCGGACCCTTTCACTTCGCCCATCGGCAGTTCGTCCATAAAGTTGTCATCGCCATTTCCGCACTTTCAACTTATTTCGCCCGCTTTATTTTTAGCGCCCACAAAAGTTAGCAAAAGATAGTCACAGAAAATGGTTAGGAAAAAAGGGTTGGTTCACACGTACAGAAGATAATCTGCCAAGACGAGTTTAACTTGCAAAGTTTGGGAACTATGTGACCTGATTATAGACCAGGAAGGCCTTTATTCGTGTTAAAATATTTTGGTTATTATTTGAATCAAAGAAATACGCCACTAAATTCGATGCAAGTAACAGTGGGAAGCGTTATGCAAACATAAAATTGTTAAGTCAGATCTCATGAGAGATGGCAATTATTTGAGACGGTCTGTAAAGAAACGGTTGCCAAATATTGCCCGTTTAAAACTCCGTGGGGGAGGGGGTCTGCAGCCCAGGCGGTAGCGCCCCCGTCTTCGCATTAACACTTATACCTAAAGATTCTTCAATGATCGTGATTGTGTGATTCGGTGTTCAAGAATGTCTCGCCGCGCCCCCTCACTTAAAAAACGGGAGTCACGGTTTTGACATTGGAAAACTCAATCGCTTGTCTGAACACCCCCTTCCTATATTCAGACGGACCCTTTAAAACAAAAATGATGGTTATGGTGTGACTTGAGCTATGACAGGACACGACGAGTGTTCACAAATATTTGCCTCAAATGCACGTGCTAATGCATGGCCCATTCCACCTAGTCACCCTCACCTTTCCTTCAGCTCGTCTTTAGGTGACCTTTCATTACCCCCTCACTCACCTTTAGGAGAAAGTTTCTTTTTAGTTCAATGGACCAAGGAGTTAGGATTATAACTCCTTGAATGGACATTGTGGGGTTAGAGGCTATACACTTCAGAGAGATAGAAGGAGAGACGGAAGAGAGAGAGAGAGAGAGAGAGAAAGAAAGAGAGAGAGAGAGAGAGAGAGAGGTATGAAGAGATAGAAGAGTATATAAAAGAGCAGGAGCATCCATAGGACACTTTGAATGAGGGAAGTCGGATTTACTTTTTTGTAAGTTTCGTATCAGCAGCACAGGGCGGAGCGCCCCCTTCCCAATGGCAGGTCCCCATCCCCCTGAATTAAAACTTAGTAAGAGAGGGGAAGAGAAAGAGAGTGAGAAAGAAAGGGGGAAAGAGAGAGAGAGGGCGAGGGGGAAGGGGGAGGGGACCACAAATTTCTCGTGAGCCCACATTTTTTTTTGGGGGGGGGGGCTTTTCGGTGCTTTGGGCTTCAATTTGCTTTTCGTAACCCGTCTTTTTTTTTCATTAATCTGTTTTGGATACACCACCATTTAGCTGGTCACATTTTTCAACTGATGCCGCAATTGAAATAATGATCAGTTCTGATATTTAATGACATCTAAGATTATTTGAAACAATCTTTAAACGAAAAACAATGTGACTTTGATTTGTGCACTCATTTCTTTCCCATACTTCAAAATGTTTCACATAAGATTGCCATTAGACTGTGCTTTCTGTTTTTACATTCACAAGACAGTCTACCACCATTAACAGATAAGATCATGTCATTAAAACATTGCACTCATCTCTCTCAGAGGGATTCAGGTGACTTTCATGTCTTCATACAATCGTCGAGTCATTCTTAATCTGTAAATAACAACTTCAAGCATCATCACTTACACAAGATAATCTGTGACAATCTCTCCAATCCAGCCCCGGATTTAACTCGAAAGGGAGATATAAAAAAAAGGGTACCAAATCTGGCCCAAATTATAGTCTAACAAGATTCGCTTCTTTCCATTTCTTTATGTTCTTCATGTCTTTGTTTTCTCCAGACACAATGAGCACACTTTGCCATGCTGTAGACACACCGATGACTAAATCATTGACAGGTCGTCACATCATTTTGATTAAGACACAATCTCTTACTCATTCGCATCGAAACCAAGTTTTAATTGCGACTTTTGACTCGGATCACGTGGTTCGAATGATTTCTAGTTTTGAATTCTGATCGACCCATCCACCGCGGAACCTGCGTGGCATTTGAGTTGTCCACCAGAGAGAAAAAAAAGATGGAGGGTATAATAGAGAAATTATGAAAGAGTACAGATTGTTGAAAGTTCAAGACTGATGCATGATGATTATTATTATTAAAGAAAGGTTTTGTCAAGGGGGCATGGCGGGGAGTAGGGTGGGACGCCCCCAGGGATATTACCACAAGAACCACTTTCTTGTTGTTGAAGTAGCATGATGTTTAAATGTTGTGGAGGTGTCGTGGTCTATGAATCACATGGTTCGAGGTTCGAGTCCCGCCGCGGCACAAAATAATATCCTTTGGCAAGACATTAATCTACGATTGCCACTCTACACCAAGGTGTTAAATGCATGGTACTGGTAGGAAGGAATTTCTTAAATGCTGTAAGCACCGAAAACGTAAGCCTTTAGCAGAGCCGTGAGCTAAAAAAAATAGACAATATTATTATCATTATTATATTGATGTTGTACGTTGTGGGAGCAGTATCGGTAAAGGCTCTTGACTATCACATGAGAGGTTTCGGGTTCGATCCTTGCATCTTTGGACAAGGTATTTGTTAAAATGGGGGCAATAATAAGTGGATGAGGAAGAGCCGTATCAATACCAATGTGGCTACCCTGAATAGATGGGACCCAATTATTATGTAACTCTTTATTGTCTTGGACTTTTATGTTGAACACAATAATGGATGTTGTTGCTACCACCTAGTTGCTGTCATTGAACGTTTGATTCAGCATATTTTCATTTTCGTATGTTCTGTCTTACTCCTGATTTTGTGTTTATAATGCAGAGTATTTATATAATGGATTCCCGTGAGGGTATATGGCAATTTCTATCACAAAGGCTTTCGTTATCCTGCCAGGTCCCCATTTCTCTCCTGGGTATGGAGTGGCAAATGAAGAGAAATGCCTTGTCAAAGGACATTAGTGCCGTGATGGCAATCGAACCCACGACCTTTATATTTTAAGTCATTTGTATAAACCACTCCACTACGATACCTTTAGGCCTTATAATTATATTCATTGAATATCTACAAAGAAACATGTCAACTGAATCTTTAAAGAGATTCGCCTTCACAACTTTCAAAAGAAGACAGCCAGCTGATGAATTCTGAATTTAGATTGTCTACCTAAGGAAGGTTATTCATCGGAAGAAGAAAAGGCCATTTGTTTCAGAATCTTTTCCGAATGTTGGCGATTCGTATATGTTATAACATTTGTGTTTCCACAGCTCGTAAATTTCGTCTCGCCATTGTAAGATTAATAAAGCAAGCAAAGAGAAAACAAAAACAAATGAAGAGGTAAAAGCAGATATCTAAATATAGGACGGTGATAAATATGTCACAGTAGAGTATTTTATGATAATCATGGGGCCGTTTATTTTCCCCTTACACTAGCGATTAATCGACAACAGCATGGGTTCTGCTTTCAGAAATATTCTACAGTGATTTTGTTTGCTGCTTCTTATTTGAGAATACCATACACAGTCCAAGTAATGATTTATGATGGCAATTATTAAAAACATCCATTTATTTAATTTTTTGAATATCTTTCACTAGAATTCCACTTTAATGAAAGATATCCGCAAACAAAAGAATGGATACAAAAATAAAAACAGGATGATATAAAATTAATGATTATTCCCAACTCAAATGGCAGTTCTGCAGAAATTAATGACAGGAAATACGAACTACCCACGCCCTTTTATACTTACATTTGTAATTTTCAAGTTGACTAGTACTTCAAAATTGAAAAATAGCAACGAAGCTTTTCGTCTTGCCCTCATTGGAGTAAATTGCAAGAATGAGCAGAAAGCCGAAATCAGACAATAGAAGCGGAAGTCCGCTGATCTGTTGCGTGCTTATTTCTTGAGCTTCAGCTTATAATGTCTGATGTCGGCTTTCTGTAAATTTTCAAGTTGTAATGGCTCAAAGGTGGAAACAACAAGTTTCACAAAAGTGACAGAAGTTTAGGAGAAGCGGGGATTCACTGAAGGAAAATCAAACCGATTTAACTGATAATGATGATGATGATGATGTTGATTATGATGATGATGACAAAGATAATGGTGACGACGATGATGATGACGATGATGATGATGATGATGGTGATGATGATGGTGACGACGATGATGATGATGACGACGATGATGATGATGATGATGAAGATGATCCGGGTATCGAGACTGTTATACTATAGTGAAGGAGAATGTATCCGGAGACGGACATAGAATGGTGAACAAAAGGAACCAGAACGAAGAGAAATAGGCTAAAAATGGATAATAAAGGATTTAATAATTATGATCATCAAAATAAGCAAGCAAATATAAGGTGGGACAACAATTACTGTGTGATAATGGTAATCATGAAGTATAAACGTAAAGAAGTGAAATAATATCAAGAACAAACATGTGTGTATTCAAAATTAAAACAGAGGACAGCTTTCGAACTAACGGATCATGGAGGCACTTAACTTGGTCATGTCATGCTTTCAAGAAACATTTATGTTTTTCATGTTTCCACGGTGAGGTTTAACAAAACTATAGCTTGTTATACAATCGAGGGCGGATGGAAAGAATTTATAAAAACAATAATCGTCATGCTGTCATGAAATATCATAATAGTTGGGTAATAAATTGAGTGCTGTATGGTTATGATGTTAGCATGTTGAGGGGGCGGCAGGGGTTGTGTAATCAATTGTGCTTGCTCAACATACTGGCTACAATTTCCCCGAATTCTTAAAGAAGAAGGAAATAAATTAAATGATATAGGTCTGTTTGGTTTGCTAAAGGATTACTTTACGCACGCGATTCTTGCCATTACCGCAAGAGTTGCAACATCAGAGTTTTTTATTTCGAGCATTCTATCATTTTTTTGTTTAATGTCTATTATTTCGTCTCTGTCTTTACATTGTTAATGTAATAGTATAATAAAGTATAATCCTCTGTAGAAATAATGCTCATAAACATGATTAATGTAATTTGTTTTACTCTATTATAATCTTGTCCCATAAATCGAATTATAAGAGAAGTAGGAATCGCTGAAATGATCAGAGAGGAAAAGAAAGATATAAGACAACTAAAAAAATAAAAAAATTGCATTGATTTTTAACAGGTTGTTTATACAAAATTTACAAATATAAAATAACCCTAATGTGAATTTGTTTGCATTCTAAAATTTATAATTGATAGCTTATGTTATAATTATATTTATATCCTTTCATGGTTTTTAATATTAAATTGGTAGACTTTCTGTGTGACGATGCCCGTGTAGAATATACCTGATATGGGACACTACACAGTAAGGGTCACCTTCTATTCTGCCACGCGTCAATATAATATAATAAGCCCTCCATAATTTGAGGCAAGTTTAATCAAATTTAAGAGAAGGACCCCTACGAAACTGGATACTTTCTGCGGTTGCCTAACAGCCTGTGGTCAATCTTTGTTATTCCAAGTGCGGAAATTAGGAATCTCAAAAGATATACGAAGACATAATCTCCAAAAAAGATTAGAAAAAAAATATAGAAGATATATTAATAAAAAGAACAACCCGAGACGTCAAGAAGTCGTTCTGGAATAACAACCTTTACTTTTGCTCCAGCAACGATTTTCCTTTGGTCCTAACCACGGAAATATCAACTGGAGAAGTTTTAGGTTTGGGGAAAACTGAACGACGTCTTAATTATACCTCCATCCAATTCAACAGAGGAACTCAGAACGCGTAGAAAATATACAACTACCGCTCGACAAAATGAGCCGTTTCCTTTAATTTCTCGACCTGTCAGCTAGTTGACGTCTTCATCACAATTACTCGCGTGCAGATCAAATAAATTCTATGAAAAAATATGAAATGATACATAAGCAACCCTTCTTAACCCGAATCAGCGACTGCATGCGAGGTGAAATCAGTCAGGACTAGGAGACATGTTAATTTCATAGTTTTCCCTCTTTATTGCGTGTGGGTTTAGTATAAAAAGAATTAAGAGGAACTATTAAGATAAGGCGCTGAGACGCGATGAACGTTTGGAGACTAATGATAAATTTATAAATACATAACGGCAGGTTTTTATAGAGTACGCAAGAGTAACGAGTCTATATTAGATGATTATGTATTCAAAGAATAAAATATTATTTATATTAAGCAAGTAATGGGTGTAGTAGGATCATGTTGACTTTAAGAAAGAATCCCAAAAGCACCTAAAACCTCAATTTACGTATTTTGTAACTTAAGGACGGGGCAGCTAATATAGTGACGATTTCCGCCCCCCCCCCCCCCATGATGGTTATTTACAGTTTAGTATTTCAAAAGATGTAGCAATCATCCATTGTGTAAGCAAATCTGAATTTGTGTTCCTTTAAACTGTCGGTACAATCTGTCAGTTGTGCTATTCAGATCATTCAGATCATTAACATTGTCAAGTTATATTTCATAATACATATGTGTTATGGTTTTAACCTATTTACGTATTATGATAGGATTTGTACAAACAAATTTGATTCAATTATTGTATGTGTACCCAATTAAGGAGTAATTTCCCAATGTCACTCACGTTCATCTAATTACATGGAAAACAAATAAAGCTGACAAACCATGTAACATTGCCCTCTTTTCAAAACAATTATTGCCATGTTTCACATTGATCTAATCAGGGGCGTACGCAGGATTTTTTCAAGGGGGGGGGTTTTAAAATCGGGCCCAAAATATTTTGTTCCCGAAAAATCGCGCCGGCCGAAAAGTGGGGGTGGGGGGGGGGGGGGGGGGGGGGGGGGGTAAGCGGACACTTTTTTTTTTTTTTTTGGTCTCGAAATTTGAAAATTTGAAATTTTTCTTTGTTGGGGGGGGAGTAAGGTCACCTTTTTTATGTTAGCCGTGGGCATATTTTTTATTTTTTTTTTTTATTTTTTATAATTAACAAAAAAAAAAAAAAAAAAAAAAATCCAAAGGGGGGGGGGGGTTTTAGGTTTTTTTAGGGGGGTTACACACATAAAAATACAAAAGGGGGGGTTTGAACCCCCAAAACCCCCCCCCCCTGCGTACGCCCCTGGATCTAATAATTAAGATTTATTCATTTAGGATAGAACATGTCAAATAGATTAATGCAGTTTGGAATGGACGGAGACAATGTGAAAAGGATGTATCAAATATTTGTATATGACTATATTATGTTGGCTTTTTCGGTTAGGTCTTTAGAGTGATGCATTGGCAGCCTATCTGTTTTATGAGACATCACTCAAACTTTTATAATGATTCTGTCATAACATTAATTGTAAAGTTATGTTTGTTTTCAGGCCAAAACTGTTTGTAATTTTTTTTTTTTAGGGGGGAGGGGCGGTTGGGTAATCTTTCATTCAATTACGCTGCCAGGTTGGCTTCGATTTGAATAAAATTATTGCTGCATAACATTCATAAAAATTGTATCAATTTAGAAAAGAGCGAGCCCAGGCCTTGTATTATAATAAAATATGCAAATGCAAATTGACGTTTACGCTTTATAAATCATCCGTTTAAAGATTGGTTATCTTTTGAATCATTTTGGTATATAACCATATTCACTTTAATGTCAGTCTTCAGGAACGTTCTATTTTGTTATCTTCCCTTGTCCGACATGAGACAACTGGAGTGATGATCATAATAATAAACAAGATCCTGGGATTATACATGATTGTACAGCTCTTAAGGCGATGTATCTTGGTGAACAAGATGAATATATCACGCTTACAACACAATTATAAGATTTTATTTTAACCATGAGCGAATGACCTTTACGCCACTATACAATAAAGTACATCCTCCGACAATAATTGTCATCTCAGTCTTTCTCTTCTTTTCTCCTGTCTTTCAGCTCAGGATCCGACCCGGTCTCAACGGAGCATTGCTCATTATACAGAGTTTCGACAGTTGTAGATATCTCCATTAACACAGCCACAAACCGAACACAGATTTATATGAAAACATCCATCATCACACCACGAATTATGATTCGAAATGCGTATTGCACCCAATTAGAGACAGGTCTGACTAATCGACTAGTGTTTGGCGGAAGGAGAATTGAAAAACCCGCCTGAGGATTGACCCCGCCAAAGATTGTCTTGTTACAATTCAATTTGGAGCTCGGCTGCCGTGTTATGCAACCGAAACAGGCGCAATCACATTCGGAATTAATTTTCTTCGTTGTGCTCTCCGTGCACTCACGCTTCCTGTGGAGATGGAGACAAGCGAAAAGTGAGAGAGGTAGAAAAAAGAGAGAGAGAGGGAGGAGGACAATAACTTTGAATAATATGAAAAGGTTGGAGAGAAAGTGGGAAATATTTTTTGGAGAATTGACGGTGATAATATTGGGGATGTGGGGGAGATGTTATGGCCTGTGGTGATGAGGGTGATTGGGGAGGAAGGATGAGGAAATGAGATAAGAAGAAAGGGGGAGCAAAAAATGGTATTAAAGATGATGAATACATTCTTGGTTCAACTTGAGAGGTGTTTGATGAAATTATCGTATTGAGATTATTGACATTTATTCGGCGAGTCTGCGAATTCTTGACAATATGATGATGTTTTAAGTGATCAAGTTGATCGTGTTGATTAAAATCAATTGTTTAATTATAGAAATTGTCTTATAATATTGGCTGGTGCCTCCCAAGAAAAAGAAATAAATACGAAAAGCGGTTTTTAACACTTTATCAGCTCTGTAATGAATTAAATGCTAAGTTCCAATATTTCAAATGCAATTTCCGTTTTTGCTCAATCGCAACGCTTTCTCGCAGGATATAACTATATGAGTGTATATTCTGACGCCCCCTCCCCTCCCCGCTCACAACAAAATCACGTTGACTGCCCCTTCCCCCACCCACTGTAAACAAAAATTATGACTTCGCCGCAAGTTTACATCAGAAAATACTTAAAGCGTGAAATAGTGATATAAATCCCTATCTGCACACACAATAAACCTATAAAATCACTCACTTAATCTACGATGATCTTGAATATTTGGTTTCTGACACGAGCAGAACAGTTGCAAACCCCTTCCGCCCATCCCTAGACATTTCATCGAAATGGTTATGACAAATGATCGGTCATTTTGGGATTAGGAGTGGTCACTTTGACCGAGAGGGATGATCAGGTTTGGAGAGATATCACAAACTGACGGTCACTTGTTGATGTTGGCCACTCAGAAAGATGACCATTCAAAGAGTTATCATGACGTGGGCGTTTATTCAAGGAAATTATGGATTTTAATCTGATCATATTTTGGAGTGATTGTACATGTGCAAGTACTTTCTTCTTTCCTGTAAGTGCCATGGCAATTTATGTGTGGTCATCGTCGTCATTTTGATTGCCATGGAAACGTGTCCTTATCACAAGCATCCTTATCATTCATTATGCAAATATCTTGCTTATCGGTTTAGAAAAAAGTTGTTGTATTATGCAAATGATCTGAACGATCTGAGTAAATGATGTGATCAATGAAATATAGAGATTGGGTGAGGTAGGTTGATGGAGAGAAAAAATATGAGAGAGAGGGAAGAAATATTGGAACAAAAGAGGATGCAAGTGCAGAGAGAGAGAGAGAGATAGAGAGAGAGAGAGAGAGGAAGAAAATGGGAGAGTGTGTGAGAGAGAGAGGGAGAGACGGAGAGAGTAGAGGAGAGAGTGTATAAGAAGCAAAGCGTGAAACGAAATAAATCAGGAGATAGTTTGTGAGAAGCAACGATGCATGGAAACCCTTCAACCAATCAAAGCATAGTACCGAACACTTTCAGCCAATCAGAGTAAAGACGCAACAAAATTAGCTTCGTAACCAATTAGATGGGAGTACAAGAAGGACATTTGCATTCTTACCAAAGACGTGTTAGCCAATCAGAACTGAGATTGAGAAAGGTTTGCAATTAGTATTCGTAACGCATACATTTGAATTTAAAGGAACCGGGCAGGAAAAATAGACAATAAGAGATTTAAGATTTATGATAACATAATTATACATAGGAATTCTTTCTAATTGGCTTAAGATACATGAAAAGAAGACAAAAAAGAAGGAGCTGCACCCATATCACAATTACTTTCCCTTCGGTTATATCCCAATATTTTTACTTTTTGCATACAAAGTCATACTACACAATCTTTTTTTTTTTGTAGCCAGCGTTATAAATATGAAGAGTTATAGTTATGTGCACCAGTTTTTATCATGTTTCATGACAACAGCAACAACTAAAGCAACAACAGTAACAGAGCATACAAATTAAATCTTTTTTTTAGGAAATATCAACCATCGAAGTATATCAATTGAAATATCTTAAATCATAGGCCTATTAGAAGAGTGAATATGAAATATGTTGAGTATTTTTCCCATCTGCGTTAAGTTCATCGGTTTCAACAAAATGTGACTTTGGATGGTATTGTTTTGTTTAATCGTAACTACCATGTTTACTATTTGGGGATTTCAAGTCAATGCACTCCCTTAAAGAGAGAGAGAGAGAGAGAGAGTGTGTGTGGCGTGAAAGAGAGAGAGACAGAGAGAGAGAGAGAGAGAGAGAGAGAGAAAGAGAGAAAGAGAGAGATAGAAATAAAGATGACAAACATGAGTTGCAATTGAGAAATCATCAACATCTACGCACGTCAGTCTTATCACCGTAGCAAAGGCAGTATAGCCTCAGGCAAGACCTAGTCCTCGACGCCTCTCTCGTCCCCGAGCGGCCGGGGAGCGAACGCGAGATCGTCACGGTCAATTACTCGTAACGAGCCCATGTCTTATTGTACAGGCTCCAGCACGATTGCAGAAAATGTATACATCTGTTTTTCTTTATTTTTGTACTTTTCTATATCTTTCAGTTCATATCTGTTACTGTTACTAACCCTTGGAACTAAACAGTACAGTTTTAGAGTTTTGGCAACGATACATCACTAGCAATCCAAAGAAACAAGACACAGATACAATTCAAGTTCAAGCTATTTTAGTCTTATGACACTACTATTTCTTATTAATCGAGTTTATTTAGGATGTTTCTATATTTGTATTCTTATTTTAGTGATGAACAAAGCACAAGATCTTCTGGCCTATGTTTTGATATCAAAACTCAATATCAATCGATAAAATGCAACACACAAAATTATTTGGATTGTTTAAAATAAATGGTTTTAGTAATCTGACAACAACGACACCATTTACTGTGAGATATGGTACACAAGTCGATTTAAAGTGCATGATACTACTTAATTAACATCTTTGGAAATAAATAAATAAAAGAATATGGATGTATACCAAAGTTGAAATAGCCAATATATTACAATAATCTGACAATAACGACATGATTTACTGTGAGAAATGGCACACAAGTCGATTTAAAGTGCATGATACTACTTAATTAACATCTGTATACAAAAAAATGATACCAAAGTGAAAATAGTGAATATATTACTTCGCAGGCAGAATATTTCTCTTCTTGAAAGTGCTACGACCTCTTGGATTTTTTTTTGGCTACCGTGATAGACTGATAGATTAAGATATAAAATGATAAATAGAGGTAGGAAATAAGACCTTCTTTATATCTCAATATATTCAACATAGAAGAATAGAATATTCTCAATGTATGTATGTCACACTTGAATTCAGGAATGTAGGAAAATGTAGAATGTTATCTTTGAAAAGAGTTAAAGGAAAACAAATCTTGAATCCACACGAAATTGAGATTTTATTCGATTAATATTATTCATAACATGGTGCGTGACTAAGTATCTTTTACTTGCAAAATCATATTGACTTGAATACGCACGTAGGCAAGATATATTTGAATGTACTTTTTACCCGATAATCGTGCTGGGCATGCTTGGTAATATTAAGTTTTTTTTCTCGTTCTTGAAGTGATTCGATGTCACTAACCTGTCGCTATCATCATCATTCATAATTTTTAATATAAAAAGTTTATTTTTTTCTATTTTTATTTTCAATCTACCCATCATTTCCTTTCCTTTGTTGCTTCTAGTTTGCATGTGATGTTAATCTTTATTCCATTTTTTAGTTAAAAATGATTTGAAAAGCCATTCATAATTATTGCTATGGGGGGGGGCAAAGTCGGAAAGGCCCCCCCCCCCCCTCCCCCCCACTTTCGAACTCAATTTGACATTTCTAGAGTACACAACAAGTTATTTTGCTTGACAGAGAATTTCGGCATTGTATACCCCCTCCATTTTAGCGAATCCTGAATCAGCCCCATGGCGATATAATATACATTATTTTCCATGGCCCCCCTTCCACCTCCCCCTCTCCCGGTACAATTTCTCACACATCCATACTTTTTAGTACGTAGGAGTAGACCGACGCCCGACGGTGTTATATAGACCTCTCAATATAAAATCATCAGACCCCCTATTTCTGCTTACAAGCTTACATACAAGCCGCCACCAACAACGCCCCCCTCCCCTCTATCTCTTCAGCCGATGGTAATGACTCCTGCCCTTTTAAGCAAACATGATGCAAGCCGTAACGATGGGCTGTCAGCAAGTGATAGTGTATGGCGGATGGTAGGTCGGGTTCCCGCCCAGCAACTCCTTTCCATTACGCCGAGTGATGTTTTTATTATTATTTATAAACACATCGAAAGGTAAAATAAGTCGGGTAGACGTCAGCCGATCGGCAAGGCGAAAAAAGAAAAGAAAAAAATAGCCAGCCGCGGTGCATTTCGAAAAGTCATGTCTGCATGTGTGCAAATCGAGCCACTTGACTTTCGACTCAAGTCCTGCTTAGATGTGAAAAAGATAACATGATTAATTTTGAACATGATAGTTTGTGTCTACTTTTGACCGCATGAGAGCGCTCTTCTTCAGAAGTTTGTTCATTTCCACCGAACTGAGCATTGATTCGACTAGAGTAAAACGTTCAGTACAGGCGTATATGGCGCGCCATATGCCCAATAACCCCGAAAAACACGGTTTATCGCCGATAAACAAGGTTTATCGACGAAAAACAAGGTTTATCGAGCGAAAAACAAGGTTTATCGAGCGATAAACCTTGTTTATCGTGAGAAACTCTGTATATCGACTGATAAGCACAGTTTCTCTCGATAAACAAGGTTTATCGACGATAAACAAGGTTTATCGATAAACAAGGTTTATCGAAAAACACGGTTATTCGTATTTCGTCAGGAGAGGGCTCCGCACGTGCGCTTTACACCGTAGAATATACCAACACCGTAACACTTGTCTTGCTCGCGCTCATGACCACGATCGACATTTTCTGAGTGGAGGTATGGCGAAGTATTCCAGGCTTTTTCCCCAATTTTTGAAATGTTATGTTTATATATATCTCTCTCTCTCTTTCAAACTTTCTAGGTTTTCCCCTTCTCTTATCTCTCTCACTCTCCCCCTTTCTTTCTCTCACTCTCTCTTTCTCCTACCCTCTCAATATAACCCTTCTGTCTTTCCCTCTCTTTCTTCTAATTCTCTCTTTCCCTTTCTCTTTCCTTTTTCTTTCTATGCACTCCCTCTCTGCCTCCTCCCCTTTTATCTCTTTCCCCCGGTATGAGAAATAGGGTAGAGATAGATGGTTGGAGAGAGAGGAGAGATAAATGAGAGATAGAGGAGAGATAGAGCAGGGGAAAAGGAGAGATAGAGCGGGGATAGATGGATGGATATAGATGGAGAGAGAGAGAGAGAGAGGAGAGATAGAGGAGAGATATTTTAAAGATAGATGGATGAAGATAGAGGAGAGGTAGAGCGGGGATAGATGGATGGTTATTGAGGATAAATAGAGGAGAGATAGAGGAGAGATCGAGGAGAAATAGAGGAGGGATGAATGAGAGATAGCCGGAGAGATAGAGGAGAGATAGAGCAGGGATAGATGGATGTAGAGAGAGAGGATAGAGAAAGAGGAGATATAGGGTAGAGATAGATGGATGGAGAGAGAGGAGATATAAATTAGAGATGGAGGAGATAGAGGAGAGATATAGCAGGGATAGATAGATGGAGATAAAGGAGATAGAGCAGGGTAGATGGATGGAAAGAGAGGAGAGATAAAGGAGAGATAGAGGAGAGATAGAGGAGAGATATCGATCTATCCCCGCTCTATCTCTCCTCTATCTCTCCTCTATATATATATATCTCTCTCTCTCTCCATCTATATCCATCTATCCCCGCTCTATCTCTCCTCTATCCCTGCTCTATCTCTTCTATCTTTCTCTCTCCGTCTATCTCCATCCATCTTTCCCTGCTCTATCTCTCCTCTATCTCCTCCATCTCTCATTTATATCTCCTCTCTCTCCATCCATCTATCTCTACCCTATAATCTCCTCTTTCTCTATCTCTACATCCATCTATCCCTGCTCTATATCTCTCCTCTCTCTCTCTCTCTCTCCATCTATCTCTATCCATCTTTCACCCGCTCGATCTCTCTTCTATCTCTCCTCTATTTATCCTCAATAACCATCCATCTATCCCCGCTCTACCTCTCCTCTATCTTCATCCATCTATCTTTAAAATATCTCTCCTCTATCTCTCCTCTCTCTCTCTCCATCTATATCCATCCATCTATCCCCGCTCTATCTCTCCTTTTCCCCTGCTCTATCTCTCCTCTATCTCTCATTTATCTCTCCTCTCTCTCCAACCATCTATCTCTACCCTATTTCTCATACCGGGGGAAAGAGATAAAAAGGGGAGGAGACAGAGAGGGAGTGCAGAGAAAGAAAAAGGAAAGAGAAAGGGAAAGAGAGAATTAGAAGAAAGGGAGGTTATATTGAGAGGGTAGGAGAAAGAGAGAGTGAGAGAAAGAAAGGGGGAGAGTGAGAGAGATAAGAGAAGGAGAAAACCTAGAAAGTTTGAAAGAGAGAGAGAGAGAGAGATATATAAACATAACATTTCAAAAATTGGGGAAAAAGCCTGGAATACTTCGCCATACCTCCACTCAGAAAATGTTGGTATATTCTACGGTGTAAAGCGCACGTGCGGAGCAGTGCTCTGAGCTGGGTGCAACTTTAAAAAGCGCCCTCTCCTGACGAAATACGAATAACCGTGTTTTTCGATAAACCTTGTTTATCGATAAACCTTGTTTATCGTCGATAAACCTTGTTTATCGAGAGAAACCTTGTTTATCGAGAGAAACTGTGCTTATCAGTCGATATACAGAGTTTCTCATGATAAACAATGTTTATCGCTCGATAAACCTTGTTTTTCGCTCGATAAACCTTGTTTTTCGTCGATAAACCTTGTTTATCGGCGATAAACCGTGTTTATCGGGGTTATTGGTCAAATGGCGCGCCATAGGCGTATCCAGCAAGGAGTTGAGCGAACGTAAGTCCCTCGATCCTCCGTATGAACCCCAAGAAAATATATCAGCCCCGGCCCCGGGCCAAGAGAGAGAGAGAGAGAGAGAGAGAGAGAGACACACACACACACACACACACACACACGCACGCGCACACAGAAAGAGAGAGAGAGAGAGAGAGAAAGGGAAGGGGTGGGCAATGTTGTTTCGAAATACATCCATGGGGTTTATGATTGTTATCATGTCATTCCCCTCCCCCTCAAACCTAACTTTGATCGGATTCTCTTTCATAGCCATAATGTAACCAATTAAATAAACTAAGTCAGAAAGAAAGTATTACAACAAATATCTTGACACTTAAAAGAGACAATATACTGTGACTAATATCGATCATGGATACAACTGTTTGAATTTGATGATACTTTTAATGCAAGGTACTATACCCTAATGCGCTAAGTAGTTAACCACCATTCTATCCTAGTCTATCTATGCTATAACCCATCCTCGAATCTTAATTCAAAGGAAGGAACAAAATGGATATAAAACACATTATCGATTCGACTTCATTTTTCTCCACATTTTTTTCTCAATGTATTGCTCAATAGGAGGCACGCCTCCACCCGCCCTCGATTGTAACAAGCGATAGTTTTGTTAAACCTCATCGTGGAAACATGCAAAACATGAATGTTTCGTGGAAAATGAAACACTTTGACTGTGTATGCTCTCCTGTAAAAGTCATCAAAATCGGAGTACAATGGATAGAAATTGGAAGGAATTATAGGTCGGCAATTTGGCAGAACAAACCGAGAAGAAGAAAAAAAAAGATGCAAAAATGATAAGATTTGGGACGTGCGCGCCGCTGATTCATGAAAGACGAATCAAATATGAAGAAGAGGAAAGATGTAATGCGTTTTGTGGCCGGTGACATTATCAATTCAAATTGAATTATCGAAGCCGAGGTCTGCAAAACGAATCAAGTTTACAAGAAAACAGTTCGAAATCTAGGCTGGGTGATGTTCACAAATATTTGAGCTGTGGGGTGAGACGAGGTCTGTGTACTATTAGTAATATTGATGTTTTTTTCTTCATTTCTTTTATTGTTGTGGCTTTCAAAGGTTTAAAGGTTAAATATGAATTAATCTGAAAGAGATTTTAATATGAATATAATTGTACTCTTTTCCTGTTTTATCTTTAAAGATAATAGGTTTTCATAAACAAAGATAAATACTTGCATAAGAGGGTTTATATACGAAAGCAAAATGGGCATTCATATTTTCCTCTCAAGAGTTTTTTTGTTTTGTGTTTGTTTGTTTGTTTGGGGGGGGGTGAAGAATTCGGGAAACCACTCAGAACGGCTCCGGCATCTCTGTATTTGCTTTACGGTCTGTTAAGAACTATTACAGTGTATGAACTTTATAATATTATTTTTTAGTTTAGGAGTAATAAATCAATCAAACGCATACAGCAACATATTTATGAAGAGAATTATTGAGGCATTAGGAAGGAAAAGAATGATTGTATGCGCTTGCAATCCTGTCGAAGGCCCAACTGATATTTGATGAATTACTAATAATAACCTTAATTATGAATAAATCAATGCATTAAACACTACTTAACTTTATGTTACACACTTGCACTGGTAATAAATGCATTATAATAGTTTTGATAAGTGGCAGATTATGATAAATGACTACTACATTAAGCATTTCCTGTATTATTGTACATTAACACATTAACACAACATAAAAGAAATTTCTTTAATACGTATTGTTAATGTAATCGTTTGCTTTCATTTGATTATGTCTAACTCCTAATTTAAGTTTCATATAATTAGTTTGTGGTTAGCGAATATCATACTAACAAAAGCTCTGAATCGAAAGTCATTAAGATGTTAATTGCGACATATTTCATGAGTACCATTGTTAAAATATGAAAGGGAAACATGTAAAGTTACAAGAAACATAAATGTGAAACAGATCGCCCACTTTCAAAGTCTTCGTTAGAATAGTTTTTAATATGTAAGTGCGAAAGGCAACTGGACTGTTTAATATGAAAGGAGGAAATTGCGTCACATGGTCGTACTTATAATAATATTCCCAAACGGAAAAGGGGCAAACGAACAAAAGCGATGTTTCTCCATTTCTGATCCGTTTACCGACTCTTGGCCAAGAAGAGCTTCATTCTTCTTTTAAAGCTCTACGTCATAAAGAATAATTATAAAACCACTGATATATCACTTGCATGTGTTTCTATTTGTGCTCTTTGTCACATATGGTATCCTATTCAGAGATCTGACCCCCAGAAACAACTGGATGTATCCATTCTCATAGACTCCCGTCCGTCTCTTTTTCCCAAATCCCTTAATTTTTCTTATTTTCGCCCCAAATATCACCCGTTTCCTAACGGAAAATGTGCAGTTGTCATTATTTCTTAAATTGATTACAATGTGTTTTCTCAGTATCATTTCATTTTGTTCATACGATGTGATCTCATTGTTAACTCCCACGTAATGTGTCTAGAATCGCAAATTCAATTGTACGTGTTGTGAAAGGAAACAATTTGTTATTCCCCCAAGAAATGGCGGTCAAACAATCTCGAACAATTCTTTCGTTATGTTTCTTTTATTCGCAATACAAGCAGCATCCGGCAATACATGGGTGAATTGTCGCCACTGTCGACATGGATGGAGTTAGAATTAAGAAGTGGATGGAAAACGATAGGCAAGTGATCTATTTTCTTCTGTAAAATGATATTTGAATGCTTTGATATGCCAAGCGAGTCATTATTCGTTTCCAAATTTAGGGTTGCAATGTGGGGGCCAGGTTGAACAGTGTTTTTGCCAAAAAAAAAATCCACCCGAGAACTAATCTGTGATTAGGGGATTCATCATTCTCCATATCTGTCGCATTGTTTCGTCTGAGGTTGCTTGAGATAATGGACACAATTTCTTTTTACATGTGTTTGTGAGGGTTCAATATGGGTTGAAAAATATGTCATCATATCCCTCGAACAACTTACCGTTTTAATTTAATTGCAGTTTACAATGTATATGTGTAAGTGATTGTTTTAGTTCGGATTGATATTTTTTTGCAGTGATAGAGATGGGTGTCATGCCAATAAATAAACTCAGTAAGTTGAAATACCCTGGTAAATTACTAAATAATAACTAAATGTGTTATGCAGAACATTCACCGAATAGAAAAGTACATGAATGGATAGGTTTTACACAAGATTTATATTTTGTAAGAGGGAGAGAGAGAGAGAGAGAATACTGCAGTCAAAACTTCTTATTATTGATGGACCCTAGTGCACCTTTTCAAACCACGCATCAAATAATTAGAACACAAGCACACATTTTTAAATCTTCCTTCAAAAATAATCTTCTCATGCCAAGAGTATGGAACAAATTTACAATCGGAAAACAGATACACGATGAATCTGTACAAATATAATTACTTTGGAGAATTGGATTTGACAGCAAATTATTCACTTCTGGTCCGAGTGTGGCCATTAGACTCTACAGCCATGGAACAAGCTCTCAACAAAAAAGGGAGAGAGAGGTGTATACATGTAGAGAGATGGAGAGACAGAGAGAGAGAGAGAGAGAGAGGGGGAAAGAGAGAGAGAGAGAGAGAGAGAGGGAGAGAGAGAGAGAGAGAGAGAGAGAGAGACAGGTGGAGACACAGAAACAGAAATAGAAAAGAGATGAGAGAAAGAGGGAGGGACAAACAGACAGATAGACATGTATAGATAAAGAGGAGGGGGCAGAACTGAAGCGGAGACAGAGATATAGAGAGAAAAACAGATGGAGATAAAGTGTGATATTTTACTAAGATAAGAGAGGAAAGTGAGCAAAATATCCTAGTTAGAAAAATAAGGATCAGAAAAATGCAGGGGAGAGTGATAAAATGAGAGTAATGAATGCAATTAGGATGGAAAGAGGACAAAATAGGGGAAAACAAAAGGTAACAGTAAAAGAAAAGAAAAGAAAATTAGAGAAAACAAGACAAAACAAAATATACAGAATACAGACGAGTTTCAAGAGCAAGTATGTAATATTTCACACCAAAAACAACAAATCTGACACATTACTATTTACAAATAAATAACCTTGCAGAAATATAGAGAATGAATACAAAATAAACATGGCAAAACAGATACATATAGATACATGTAGCAAAATAGCTTTTCATTATAGTTTGTGATATATATGCTCCTGCATTTAAATTCCTTTCACATTCCAGTATCAGATGCTTGCAAAAAACACAAAAAAAAACACACCTAAGATCAACCCTCCCCCTCCTAAAGACATAAGCAATGCTTTCTCAAATTATCTTTGTAAGAATATGTATTTCTACCTCAGTTTGTGTCTCTCACATTATACGGGTTCAGCAACACAACTTCCTGTAATGAATGCAATTCAATGCTATGCAAACAGAGCAGCATTCATCATGTCTATTCTCTTGTGTGTTTTAAATAGACCAAAGAAAGCATGACCAAGTCTTATCAATCAACAACTGAGAATAAAACAAAGACCATGTAAACCTCTTTCTTTCATATGGTCATCAACTTCTGCTGAAAGTTGTCACAACGTACCATACAGCACTGATTATTTGCAGAAGAAATTAGGTCATGGCCCATCGGAGAGTACGCTGATTTAGAGCAACACGCCCTGAAATATATTCAAAATCATCAACCCGAGTGCAAGTAAACATGCTTGAGACTAATTGTGCATACTTTTCTTATTACAGCTGTCAACCTAACATGAATACTGTGAAAGAATTGACCCAGTTTTGATTCCTTGAAACCAGCGCAACGCCAGAGGCTTGTAAAAGTGATGTGTTATTGATTCAAGACTCATTTCCTCAATGAAACTATTTGGAATGTTGAGAGATCTTAGAGGGAGAAAGTCAAGAGTAATAGCCCTAAGCTTGGTGAAATAGCACTTTCCTATTTTATTTGTATATTTCATGGGAGTAGATATCCTCTTTCCCATCAGAGAAATCAACAAGTAGTTAACTTCTGTATTCAATCATTTCAAGGGAGAGTTCATTCCTTTAAAAGAACAATATACAATGATAACAATGTTGGACTGATTATGAAAATCAGCAAATGAACTAGCAATCGATTCTTCTTGGTCTTTGCTTGCACCCTAAAATACACAATTTACATGAAAATGCATGCAAAAGGCAAGAAAAGTCATTGCTAGTATTCAGCCAATTATACAAGAGCCTAATCAAAGTTTTGAATATTTTGGTTCCTCCCAAACCATCACCTAGGTTACCTAAAAACCATATTATTATTTTACTCGATTTGGAACAAGGGTAAACAAATTCCTGCCGAGAAGCCTGGTTGTTTACGCTCTGTGATTTCAGCATTTTAAATTTTACAGATACAGTTAGATAATACACTTTCTATCCCACGTCCATAGAATCGCAAGGTCCGATGGCTCAGCGGTAGAGCACAGGTCTTGTAACCGGGAGGTCCCAGGTTTGAAACAAAGTCGATGTGCTGGTGTCCCTTGGTAAGGCATTAATCCTCATTACCAAGTCCGTCAAAGAGGACTTAAAGCTGTCGGTTTCTTACTTACAAGCATACACATGCTTTCTTAGCAGTCAGGTAAAACAAAACAAATTTTAAAAAATGTACAGAAATTGAAATAATATACTTTTTATCCCACGCCCACAGAATCACGAGAGCAAAGGCTGTATCACAACCAAGCATTATGGCAAAAAGAGATATTATTCATGATAGAAAAATAGCATCATTTGTATCTTGTGGTCTGTCCAGTTACAACTAAATGATCAAAGCACTTTACAGATTGTCCCAAGAGATGATGCTGATGAAAGCCTCTTGTAAAGCATACTTGCCAACCTTTCACAGCAAAAATTAGGAATCTCTCAAGATAACATTAAGAAATACAGTCTATTTTGTATAATTTTCACACAGAAATATTTCAGGAAAAGAGAGGAATCTGGGGTTCGAAACAATAGCTTGAAGACCAAAAAGTAAGAATCATTCCTCCCAAATAGGAATGGGTGTCAGCTATGGTATAGAGTATCTGCCTCTGCTGGGCGGTCATGGTACTTGCTCTATTTGGTTAGTTTCTTTGTTTTACCCGACTACTATTAGAAAGCATGGGTATGCTTGTATATAAGCAACCAGGGGACCATGGCTTTAAGTCCTCTCTGAGGGACATGGAAATGAGGATTGATGCCTTACCAAAGGGCACTAGCGCATCAATTTGGTTTCGAACCTGTGACCTTCCGGTTACGAGACAACTGGGGGGTGTTTCACAAAGCCTTTTTTCAATGACAAATGACAAATATCAGTGACAAATCTGCTGATAACCAATTAAAAGCAAGGATTTCAGTAGCTTATAACAAAAACTGTCATTGGTCACTGATGACAAGTTTTGTGAAACGGGTCACAGGTCTACCACTGAGCCATCGTGCCTCCTTTGTGGGTTTTATCTCATGGTAGAAGAGCCGGGTTTGAGGAGGTTGAGGTTGAAGAGGATGGAGCGGAAGTTGAGGGCCAGGAAGGCGTTCTCCTGGCACTCCCTGGATCTAGACATCTCCTGGATGGTGAAGGAGGTACCGGAGGAGTCAAACAGATGCTTGTTGGTCCTGTGTGAGGTGGGACAGGGTGATAGAGCAAGAGAGGGACGAGAGAGAGAGAGGGAGGGAGGGAGGGAGGGAGGGAGGGAGGGAGAGGGAGGGAGGGAGGGAGGGAGAGGGAGGGAGGGAGGGAGGGAGAGGGAGGGAGGGAGAGGGAGGAAGGGAGAGGGAGAGGGAGAGAGAGATTGAGAGAGATTGAGAGAGATTGAGAGAGAGAGAGAGAGCAAGAGAGGGAGAGCAAGAGAGAAAGAGAGAGCAAGAGAGGGGAAGAGAGAGAGAGAGGGGATGGAGAGACAGAAAAAAAATCAAAGAGACAGAAAGACACAGACATATAAATGTATTTATGTGTGTGTAGAGAGAGAGAGAGAGAGAGAGAGAGAAAGAGGGGGGGGAGAAAGAGAGAGTTTTTAGATATATAAATTTACATGTCTAATCATTATCAACATAGAAATCTCACCTATTAGATATACAGGGGTCATTTATAAATATTCTGATTACTTTAAAGGCACACTGTCCTACTTGTAGCTACTTGCTCCCTCTATATAGAAAACTTCCCAAATCGGTGCCTGTTGGTCCCCCATGATCCTCTTTTTCTTATGTTAAATGAGAGCTGAGTTAATGAGACAGCCACCTGTCACAGTGACCTCGATGGCTCTCTGGGTGTTCTAATCCCTTCTAGCTGCAGTAGTAAAGCCTCCCTTTAAGTGAAAAGAACTAAACTATGAATAATAAACATGAGAATGAATGAATGCATGCTGAGCTTTAAATCATGGCCTACCAGTCTCAAATGAAAGGTCATAAAAACAACAATTAACAGTTGATACAAAATGGCTCTCTCCATTTTCCTTTCAATAGTCAGACTATAAATTACATGTACCTTTTAAAACTAGCCTGGAACTACAATTAATGACCTCATGAGCATTTGTTCAAAGAAGTCATTTTTGAGGGAGTGGCTGGTTTATGCAGTTGATGAGATTAAGAGTGAATCTAATGTTGATACGTGTATCTAGTGATTCAGAAGAAACCGCAGCAGTTGCTGAAACTACAATGATTTCTCAGGTCTGTTCACACTTAGCCAGTGTGTGTGTTACTTTTAGAAAATGTAGCGGCTGAAATTATCAAACAATGTCATGAAGAGCATTGGGGGGAATCATTGGTCTTCTTGACTTTCCATGACAAGGTTGGGGGTTCAAAGCTCGGCCTGGACCTGTCTTATGAAGAGTTGCGATTAATTGCAACTCAACTTTAGTTTCATATAAATCAAAACTGTACACAAGACTAAAAGGTAGGTAATTTGGACTATGAGGGCTTATTTAAAATCAATCTAGATCAGTCTAAATAGACTTTCTATGATGTAGCCCAGATGTTACACTTTTAGACGATTCAGGCAATTCATCTAAGATTGTCGCTCTGGAACCCAGGCAAGTGAATGTTTCAATAGAAGGGAGAATGTGAATGAACTCAATGCACTTGTGGAGTAGACTACTACTTTTGTTTGTAAGCATTAAATGTGAACACAGCATGCAGTATGAGTTCAATACCCTAGGTATGGAAGACTATTGTTTGCAAGTTTGAACACATCATGTATAGTTACTCCATGCCCAAAATAAAGACTACTAAACAGAGTTTGAATATATATCCCGAGGGGGTCAGTCGGTTACATATCTTTGTATGAAACTTGAATGTGGACACAGTATGTATAATGAACTCAATGCCCTAGAGGGGACAGACTAGTGAGACTACCATTCTTCAATTTGAGTCTGAGTGTGAACATAGCCGTTAAGTTTGAATGCAGTGCCCTAAAGGGGATGTAACCTGAGGTTTGAACAAGGCTCGTGCACCAAACTCCATGTCCAGGAAGGGACAAATACGTTAATATAAATAGGTTTGAATGTGAACAGGGCATGAGGTGTTAACTGAATGCCCCAGAAGTGAGGTAAGCCAAAGTGTATACATACAAGGCATGCACACTGAACTCCATGACAAATGCATTATAAAGCCAAGTGTGAATAGGGCATAACTCAATGCCATAGAAGTAAGATAAGCCAAAGTGTATACAAGGCATGCACATTGAACTCCATGACAAATGCATTACAAAGTCGAGTGTGAACAGGGCATTGAGAGTGAACTTCATGCCCTTCATATTGAACTCCATGACAAATGCATTATAAAGCTGAGTGTGAATGGGGCATTGAGAGTGAACTTCATGCCCTGCATATTGAACTCCATGACAAATGCATTATAAAGCTGAGTGTGAATAGGACATTGAGAGAGAGAGAGTGAACTTCATGCCCTGCATATTGAACTCCATGACAAATGCATTATAAAGCTGAGTGTGAATAGGGCATTGAGAGAGAGAGAGAGTGAACTTGTTGCCCTGGGGAGGGGGAGACTACTAATCCTGAACAGGAGGGGTGTCTGATTTAATTTGTAGTGAGCAGGAAAACAATCCATTCATGTCCCACACTCAGTGCTGGGGATGTTGGACTTTTACAATTGGTACAAGAAAAGTGTTTGGTGGACGGAAAGAGACAAGAACGGGCTCTTTCCCACTAACACGAGGTCGTGAATTCTTGACCTCTGCTAAAGAGATAGAACTGTGAAGAGCTAAACTTAAGTTCAGTTGATGACAAGAGAACGTACATTGTTTTGCTATCGACATTGGTCATTATCTTTCATGTTAAAAGGGGAAGTCCACCCTAATATGATATTGGTTTTAATAGAAGTAGAAAAGTTAGAGAAACAATTCAGTGAAAGTTTGAGAAAAATCAGACAACAAATAAGAAAGTTATGAATCTTTCATAATCATGAAATCATGCAAATCATGCAAATCATGCCAATTTGACATACAGATTTGAAGTATTTCATGAAAAGTTATGGATTTTAAAAATCAAATTTGTTCTTATTTATTGTCTGATTTTTCTCAAACCTTCACTGATCTGTTCTTGATGTTTCTCCTTGTATTAAAACAAACTTATTATTAGGGTGGACTTTCCCTTTAAGAGTGGGCATTGATGATGAATTTTATGCATATCCCAGTTAATTTCGGAGTAGTCTACTCCATTTCAAAATTCTTTAATACTGTTCCTACAGTTTTATACTTTCTTATCTTAAGTGTGTGGTGATAACTTTTTTGTTCAGGGTGTTTCTGTTGTGCAAAATATTTATGATTTATCCTCTTTGAAATAGTTGAACTTAGTATGACTGCAGTATTTTGAGGACAAGCAATTCAAATTACATGTAGTTCATGTCCTTACGAAGCTAGTGTAAATGGCCTCAAAACCGGAGGAAAACATTCAGGTTTGATTAAAATAATCACATCAAGTATGTCTCATTTAATCTTGGAAGGATATTTTAGGCAATTCATGAATCATGACTGATATTAATGGAAGTCTTTGCGGTTTTCACACATATAATCCCCATATTTTATATCTTCCTAGCTTTCTGTTTTAAAAATACCATTCACGATTATACACAACGTATGCACTTTTGATCACGCACGAGCAAGCAACATTTTCAATCACTGTCAATGAAGAAATGCTCCACAGGCGTCAAGAAATTCTCAAGATATAGAGTTAACTCTGCCTAACTCTGCCTAAGTCAAATTTTCCCTACGTCAGTTTATTTTTCTTTCCACCAAACTATGCAAAACATGTGTTATTTACACTCCCTAAGTCGATTTTGCATCGGTCAAAATATTTTTTGCGGTCCCAACAGATTGAAATTATGCAGAGTTAACTCTACATGTTTTATAACAAAACCTTATGTTATAAGATGCATTAGTGAAAAGTATGTTTATATAGCATACTGTTTGTTGTAAAAAAAATTACAAGGAACTTCAGATATCTCCAGAGAGGAAAAAGGTTCTTCTTCTATGTGAACAAAATCATTTTGTCAATTAACAATGAGTTTATTTGGGATATCAAATGTTATTGCAATCTCAACGATTCTTTTTAAACTTTCTCCTTGTTGTCTACTTCTCCGCTTTTTTCCTAATACTCCTTCTCTAAACAACAGCAACAAATGAAAATGAAAGGACTGCCTAAATAATTAAATGACCTTAATCTCACACTACGCATGTCTCTTCAATCACAAATACTTCAAAGAGCCGACAAAGCAGACAGAATCATTGTACATGTAACTGCCACTAGGGGGAGCTCTTTCATACATCACACCAGATGGTATGGGCCCTAATGTACATTTTCCCCAATTTCGTTTGTCAAAACAACAGTGCATCAGTTGTATACAGGACAATAAAGTAAATATGAATATATCAGTGTATGGAAATCAAAAAGTGTTTTAAAAAGGGGGAAAAAGGTTACATTTCCTCACATAGAAACAAGTATGCAATGTACGTATGTTTCGTTTTGTTAAAGTGCACACCTCTTATTTTATTTATATTTACTCACTGATCCGGATAGTCAATTCTCTAGTTTAACTGATTTACTGGTTAATGGTTTGACATTGGTTTACATATAAGCATGATCTTTGTTGCAGCTCCTACCCCCAGAAGAGGAAAATTCTTCCAAAAAAAGGTAATTACATTGAAACTATTAAATTATTACTTTTTTTAATCTAAACTATGTCCATAAAGCATTTATGGACATTTGTAGACATATCAATCAAATTGATTTCATCTACTCACTTGACTTTGGAAAGTTTTTGGAGGATGATGCTTAATTTCTCGACCACCTTGATATCCATCCCTGTTGAACTCAAGAGGGCAGCACATGACTTGAACCAGACGTCGTTGCAACAGCTGTACAAGAACTGCTGCATGAAAACTAGAGCAGTAAAACAAAATAAATTTGTAGTTACTTCTCACATTGTGATACTTCTCCTCATTTTGTCCATATTTTATTATGGCAAGACTAATCTTGCTACACATTTTTAATTTTTATTCCACTGAAATAAAGAAAATAGATAATTCTTCATTATAAGTTAATGAAGGGAAGTAATACAAATTTGAATAGCTACCCGAATGAATGTCTCAATCCATGCTATTCAGTTTCTGCAAAGATAACAATGAAATAAGGCTGGAAAAATGCAAAGCTCATTACTAGGCGCATTTATACTGTCAAATACCTCATTTTGAAAAGTCGCGATGTTTCGCGCACCCGTTTACACTTGTGCGGAAACATCACCGACTGAAAAGCTCAGTGATGTTTTGGCGTGTTTCAGTTGGTTATGCGCATGCGCGGCACTCCGATGCAAACACTTTCCTCTTTCTATCTTTCCTTGTTATTCCTTTTTTTTCCCTTCTATCACCTTCTCTTATGTTATTCTTTATCTCTTCCTTCTATCACTTTCTCTTTCTGTGTTTCCTTATGTTATTCTTTATTTATTCCTTCTATCACCTTCTCTTATGTTATTCTTTGTTTTTTATCATTCCATCACTCCCTCTTTCTGTGTTTCCTTATGTTATTCTTTATTTCTTCCTTCTATCACCTTCTCTTATGTTATTCTTTGTATATATCGTTCTATCATTTTCTTTAAGGACGACATCTATTAAAGTTAAGTCACCTAACATCGCGATGTTACAACTGCGAGCGTTTATACTTGCCAAACACGCCAAAACACGCCAAAAGATCACACTTCGATTTGGAATGTTTTGGAATTGGCATTCCTGCCGGTAATGCGTAGTTGCCCTTGGTAACATCGCGGTCAGGCTCCGGTTTGGCATTTTTTGGCGTGTTTGGATGACAGTGTAAATGCCCCTATGGAGGCGCGATAGCTCAGACGGAAGAGCAGTCTCGTAATCCGGTGACCCGGGTTTGAAACCTAAAGCTGTCTGGATGCTTACTTACAAGCATTTATGCTTTCTTAGCAGTCAGGTAAAATAACCACCACCATTCATGTATTTTTGTCTGCTTTTATTGAGAGTAAGGACATTTTCTAAGATTTCAGGTTTACAAAAAATAAGTGCTCAGTAGCATAACCCAGTCCTAGATTTTCAATTGGCAGACATTCCAAGGTATATTTGTGCTGAGAAAAAAAGTTATTCATGACATCATCCTATGCCAGCCTTTTGATAACAAGATAAACAAAGATAAGCTAAGAATCATTCTCACAAACACTCCTTACACCTTGTAATCAAGGTCTTCGGGATACACTGATTAAGTTGCATAAACAGATGGCTAGGATTGTTCTCCAAATGAATGTACTTACACCAAGTTTAGAAATGTTCTCAAAACTCAAGTGGATGAACATGGAAAAATGTTGGCAATTCCAGAAATGTAAACTTATGTTCGATATTGTAAACAGTATTCCCCCCTCATATCTGCAAGATATGTTTACTCAGTCTGCAGCAACACATCGTTATAGCACTAGAATCGCTGATACTCGTGGATTAGTCATCCCCAAAGTTAAAACTGAAAATGGTAGAAGGGCCTTTTCCTTCGAGGGTGCAATGACATGGAACAACCTCCCTAGTGAGGTACGAAATGCACAAACTAAGCAGTCATTTTGCACCAGTTATTTTAGAAAAATGTAAATATAACCCAAGTACTCGCAAATAAGTAGCCTCTATCACAAACTTCAATATTTAGTAAATTACCAATTGCAGATCACTGTATTTCTCATAAATATCCTAAAAATTACAAATAATTATGTTTAGACACACTGTCACCTCAATATAATATTTTTTTCTTCTTCAAAATTTGTTTATGTATGATTTACTTGATGACTTGATTTTATTTGACTTGTTTTTTTAATATTTTTTATGTGGATTTTTGTTTGTTTCCTTTTGAGTTTAAATTTACATTTGAGATTTAATCTGTAATTCTTTCTGGTATGTTTACTACTCACCATGTGATGATGTTTTCATGTATATGTATATCTATGTCTATATATGTATTTTATGTTATGCAGGGCCCCCAAAAATATAACAGTATTTTAACTACTGATGGGGCTACCCTGTTGAAATAAAACGAAATAAATAAATAAATAATAAATAAAGTATCACAAGATGATCCTAATTTTTTTTAATTAAAACCTCCTCGCCTCACAACTTTCTTTGCTTTACATTATGCTATGAATGCTTTGGGAACTACGCTTGTAAAAGGCCTACGGGCCTTACTTATGTAGTTCCCCATTTCATTTTCTAAACATGTTTATGAAATATTTTGTATCTTTTGTATCAATGTATTTTTAACCAAGGAATGAAATAAATGAGAATTGGACTGAATTGAATTGAACAACACACTAGCACTCAAAAATAGCAACGGTATAAAAAAAAACACAATTAAGATTTCTCTGTGGCTATGACTGCGGTGGTTTTTATGAATCTCTTTTATCCTCCTCATTCTGCTCATGTGCATAATTAGCATACATGAATATGTATAAGACTAATAACAATAGTGAACAACTCACTTGATTCCATAGACATCTGTAGGAAGATATCCACAGCACACCCTGTGATGGCTCTGTTACTAGCTTTGAGATGAGAGAGGATGAGGGGTGTGGTCTGGTAGCGGAGGTACAACTCTTTGGCTCGGTCATCCTTGAGGTCACACCGGAGGACATCAAAGACATTGGCCAAGTAGTCCACTAGAAACAGATGGAGTTAAAGTTTTTTTAAACAAGTTGGTAGATGTCTTAACGTATTTCAGCATGTTGTGGAAGCTTAAAGCCCCACTGCACTACTTTTTGCGCCCTCTATATAGCAAACAATGCCTAATCGGTGACTATTGGTCCCACATGATCCCCTTTTGCTTACGTTAATTGAGAGCTGATTTGATGAGATAACCACCTGTCAGTGACCATGCAGGGAGGTCTAATCCCTCCTGGCAAAACTAGTGCAGTGGGGCTTTAAGAGAGAAGATTCTTTGAATAATCATGGGGGGGGGGTGGGAAGTTGATCAGAACAAGAAGAACCTCAAGTCCTTGATGGAGCTTGAGCAGTTGCACTGTTAGTGAAGATTAGCATTCTTTGAAGGATCTTTCCTTTTTGAACAACATCAGTACACGGCATCAAGTTTAAATTTTACTTTTAACAAACTCTTGGGCCATTGAGACCGATATAAGGAGATAACTCATAATTATATTCATTTGGCATTAGGTCTCAGGAATGAGAACCGAGACCATTACATCAAAGACACAGAAAATCAAAACTGGTCTCTCTACATCACTGCTAGTTCTTGTAGCACATTCTTTGTGAAATGCTACTCCTGAATACGATAGCCATTGTATTCTTTTTTTTTTCTTCCAACCAGGGCCCCGTATTACAAAGAGTTGATATCAATCGCAAATATGTACATACGAGATAGGAGACTGCAAACTTGCGATTGATTGGAGGACTTGCGATTGATTTGGATCAATCGCAACTCTTTGCAAGACGGGGCACAGGCCAACATACACCATGTTTATTATAATCATTCTCAAAAAGACAATATATATATATATACATGAAATATTTTAAAATTTACCCTGCGTGATAGTCCTCATAATGATGAGAGAGGAGAGGAAACGGATGTGGAGGTTGGCACTCTTGAAGAAGATGGCCGACTTGGGTTTCTCAGTCTGAGCAGGATCAGGGCTGGTCCGATCTCGATCCGAAGCAAACCTCACCACCTGTGGGCGGTACAACTCATCACCAAGACGACGGTATGTTGATGACAGACTCACCTGCTGTAATATTCATAAAAAGATCTCAATTACAACTCTTTTCTTTTGTTAAGGCCAATGCATGTCTCTAAGGAAGGGAGCCATGAGATTGACGTTCACAAGTGGATAGATTTCACAAATAAAACTAATCACTGATTAAACTGTTGATTAAAGGGGTAAACGGTGTAACCATCCAATCAAATGGTAAGTTTACGAGTCTATCATGCTACATACTATAAACAATTAGCTTTTTACACTGAAGGTTTACTATTATACCCTTTCCGACCAGTAGATAAATTTGAGAGAAGGGAAGGGTCACATGGAAGTTTGTGCAAAGAAAATATGAAATTAAAAAAAGAACATAAAACCTCCCCCCCCCCCCCCTCTATCATCTATTGTAGAGATTTTGTAGTCCAGTGGTTTAAGCACTTGACTTCAAATGCTAAGGTTGTGGGTTTGATCCCGACACAGCACTAATGTCCTTTGGCAAGGCATTAATCTACGTTTTCCATTCCATATCCCAGGAGAGAAAAGGGGACATGGTAGGATGACGAACAAAATTTGTATTAGTAATTGCTATATGACCTCATCGTGACTAGTATATGGTAGGAATACCTCCCAGGGAGTGGAGATGGTGCACATTATGGGTAATTGAATATGATGACAGTGGTAACAATATCTGTAAGGCGCTTAGAGACGGTATTTCGTATTACAAATCCAGATCATTATTATTATTATTATTAGTATCATTATCATTATCAGTATTATTATCATTATCTGTTCTATCTGTACCTGTTTATCTGATGATTGCAGGTGTAAGAGAGACCAGTAGATGAATTGAAGACAAGGAAGATGTAACTTGGCAGCTTGAGATGGTAGCTGTCCAAGGACCTCAACCAGAGCTGGTAAAATCTGCATGGATCAAGCAACATAGAACAGAGATTATTCTCTACGAGTATTGAATGGAACTAATGGGAAACATATGCTGTGTAACGCAGTACTCATTGATTGCATAATTGCTGATAATTCATGAAATACCTGAAATCAACCATTTATTGAAATCTGATATATTTATTTAGCTTTAGGTCTGGGCCCCATCTTACAAAGAGTTGATATCAATCGCAACTTATTTGCGATTTAAATCAATCGCAACTATGTACATAAGAGATAGGAGACTGCAAACTTGCGATTGATTGGAGGACTTACGATTGATTTGGATCAATCACATTCTTTGTAAGACGAGGCCCTGATCATCACTGTACCGGTAATTTGTTATTATTATTATGTTTTGGCGTCACCTGTGCTTGGGAGGGGAAAAGCGAACTAAATCACTGTGACCCTTAGGACTCTCCTCCTGGTATAATGATTTGGGTTGTGCAGGTGGACCACTGCACCAGGGTTTTCCCCTACTCTTATTATCAAGATCATTTCTGATAACACTTTGCTCAACCAAAACACAATGTTTCATCTCAAGCACAAAGACTAATGATGGCAAAAAATCCCTTTTCTTAAACAGAAATATATGTACACAGAAATAGATGTTCACATTCAAATCAAACTAAATCAATTAAATTTTTCAATTTGTTTTCTATCATGAAGAGTAGAAGAAAAACAAGAAGAACATAGAGAGAAATATATATGTTTGGCTTGTATATCTTACCCTAATACATCTGTCGTGTGTTAGCGCTGGTGAAGGCATGGATTCTAGAGGCTTGGAAGGATCATCAGAGTAGTGTCTGAGATGAACTTCACTCACCCATTCTAGGAGTATCCCTAATGCATCATACAGTCCAGAGGATTGCTTAAGAAAAAAAATCACATATTAAAGAATTAATAATTGATTGAAATTATACGTTGTGTGACTAACTACTGAAGACTGAGCGTGAGAATAGTCGTTAATGCAACTCTTTTGATGCATGTTTCATGAAAACCTTGGTGTTAAATGTAAAAATATCTGTAAAGGACTTAGAGACGGTATTTCGTATTTGGTGCTTTATTAATCCAGATTATTGTTATTATTATTAAATGGGTAACGGTAGGAAGGAAATCCTTGAATGTGTAGCCTAGCTAGAGTCGGTGTAATATTGGAGCACCTAGAGCACCTTGCATGGTAGATATGTGCACTATAAAAATAATAATCTAGGTAATATAATCCATTATTAACCGTATCAGATATCTGAGCAGGGCAATTTTCAAATGTTATTGACCTCAAGGTTTGATGGATAAGACAACAAAATTACAATATTTTAGCCTGCTCAGAAAAGTCAATGGGATTTTGTGTGTAATTTGCCGGTCAATATGGTTATACAGTAAACCAATGAACAAATATTTTAACCCTCTCAGAAAAGTCAATGGGATTTGTGTGTAATTTGTCGGGCAATATGGTTATACAGTAAACCAATAAACAAATATTTTAGCCCGCTCAGAAGAGTCAATGGGATTTGTGTGCAATTTGCCGGGCAATATGGTTATACAGTAAACCAATGAACAAATATTTTAGCCCGCTCTGAAAAGTCAATGGCAAAATGCGTGTTAAACTAGTGAGCAATAATATAGAGCCAGTTGTAATTTACATCGCGCATCAGCTACTGTAATTTACATCGCGCATCGTGTATAAGAAAATGCGCACTTTGCACGAACTCTATTGTGATGTAACAATCACACCCTAGGCAAACTGTTTGCAGTGTATCGAAAATCTGTCAAACACTGGATGAACAGTGCTGGTTTGACAATGTTTTTGCATCTTCTAATGCTAGGAAAACCTGTATAGCCTACATAATTTAAGAGTATAAGATAGTAAGAGTTTCTTGTTTGCTCTAGATATAATATAATATAATATGGATATTTATATAGCGCCGGTATCCGCCAGGCTCTGACGCTCATGGCGCTGTACATACATGTATTACTATCACAAAAATATAACTTCTTAACTAAAATAAAGTAAACTAAAACAACACAAATTATTACGCTACATTGACATGATTAGATAGCACTGTTTAGAAAGAGATGGGTTTTTAGAGCAACTTTGAAGGCATGAAGGGTAGTTAAATTACGAATACTAAGTGGCAGCTTATTCCAAAGGGACGGACCAGAATGAGAAAATGCTCTATCCCCCCAGGAACTGCGCGTCTTAGGGACAACTAATAAGGAGGATTGAGATGAACGAAGATGTCTTGTAGGCTTATACTTAACAATCAACTTGATATTGTAGGAAGGAGCAGAGTCATACAAGGAATGGAAAACTAGCAACAACAACTTAAAAATAATTCGGTCACATACCGGGAGCCAGTGAAGAGTTTTGAGAATGGGGGTGATGTGGGTTCTACGAGAAGAAAGTGTGACAATACGTGCAGCAGTATTTTGCAGTTTCTGGAGTCGAGAAAGTTGTGTGTTAGGGAGCAGATAGAGAATAGAATTACAGAAATCTAAGCGTGATGAAATAAGAGCATGTACAAGTTTCTCTGTGGTTGAACGACTTAAGTATTTCCTAATAAAACCTAGATTTCTCAGTTGATATCTGACTGACTTACAAATACTAGAAACATGAGTTGAAAATGACATAGACGAGTTTAACATGACACCAAGGTTACGACATTGCGAGGAAGGACTAATTACAGAATCTGATATGGATATATTGAACGACTGTATCTTAGCAAGATTTGATTTGGAACCCAATAAAATTAATTCAGTTTTTCTATCATTCAGTTTGAGTGAGTTCGAGTTCATCCAAGTTTGCACATCTTTGACGCAAGCTTCGAGTAGTTTGACAGTCCGACTTGCGTCATTTTGATTGGGAAGGAACGATGCGTAGATCTGGATGTCATCTGCATAGCAGTGATACTTGACATCATGCTGCTGTAAAACTTGCTTGAGCCTAGTGATGTACAAGGAAAACAGCAACGGCCCCCCGACTGACCCCTGCGGGACGCCACAACTGAGCTTGACAGGATCAGATCTTTCATGATTTACACATACCAATTGCTGCCGTTCATCCAAATAGGACATGAACCATTCAAGTGCGTGGTCACGAATTCCAATGGATGGATGTCTGATGTTGTTAATAATAGTAATATTGACTGCCTAATTCAGGGCAATACGACTTGTCATATATCACCCTCACCTTCGGTTCGGGCGATATATGTTGTATTACCCAGAAGGCAGTCAATATTACTTAAATATAATTATATATACAAATATCTTGTGCTAGTGTTATAACATCTACAAGATGTAAGAGCAAGGAACAGGGACTCAAGAAATACCTTTGTGCTTCTTGACATCGCACTTTTCTGCGCTGACCCCTCTACCCGCCGCTTGACAGATTCAACCTTAGCCTTGACCGCCATGCTCTCTTGGTCTCTCTGTCGACTGGTCAGTTCCTGCTTCCTCAGCAGGTTGGTCAAGCGGCTCTGAAGACCGATGGCTTGAGATTCAAGCTTCTTGTTCTGTTCTTCGACCTTGTCAAGCTGCCATTCAAGGATAATGAAATCATAAATAAAGCTCTTTTAGAGAGTGATAACTAATGAATGATATTGCATCAAATCGTTTCTACTATTGCCATTATAACATTTAATATTGGGCACTCAGACTGACAGAATATCATGTTCACAAAAAGATGTACAAAACCTTATAAGTTATATGCAATATGCTATATTTACAGCTATATTGTAAACAAGAACAAATCTTATTTATTGATCCAATAGTCAGATAACACTAGATAAATACAGTATATTATATATATGAAATATGTCTCAAGTATCATGTAACCCCAAGCCAAGTTTATTTATTCATTTATTTACAATTTTGTTTAAGCAGGGTTGCCTCTTCAGTTAACAAACTGTTATCCCTGAGGGCCCTGCGCAATAAAAACAACATATATAAAATATTTACAGACTTAATAATAAGAATTAAACAGATAAATAACACAAGAAACAAAGGTTATGAAGACAAAGATAAATAACATAAGAAGAGATATTATGAATACAATATTGTAAAGTGTAACTTATTAACTTGAGAGGGGTCTGAGCAGACTAAGTAGATCCTAAAACAGCACATACTGACCTGAATTCTTAATCCATCATTGGCCTGTTTCAGGGTATCAAATGATTCTTTCTGTCTCTTGCTCTCTTTAGTTCTCTCTCTGATGGTTTCCTCAAGCTCTTTCACCTGCTTCCTGTGCTCCTGATATATAAAAAATTAAAATTGTTGTATTCATCACTTATGCAAAAACATCATTCATCGTCGTCGTCAAAGACATCATCATCATCATCATCCTCATCATCATCACTATCAGCATCATCATCATCATCATCATCATCATCATCATCATCATCACTATCATCATCATCATCATCACCATCATCATCATCATCATCATCAAAGTCATCATCATCACCATCATCATCATCACTATCATCATCATCATCATCACCATCATCATCATCATCATCATCAAAGTCATCATCACCATCATCATCATCATCACTATCATCATCATCATCATCAAAGTCATCATCATCTGTCATCATCATCATTATCATCATCGGCATCCTCACTATCATCATCATAATCATTGCCATGATCATCATCACCATAATCATTATCTTCATCATCATCATCAATACATATTACAAGTTATCATAATGGATTTCATAGGGTATACTATGGACATTACTAGCAGATGATATACATAACCTTTTTTTAAATTATGCAGAGTACATTTAAGGCTACATTAACAAGTTTTAGAAACAGAACAATGTTTGATTTGCATAATTCTATTCCGACAAACATTTGCCAATAATCAGAGTTATTCAGAGATGACATAATAACAAAAATATAAACACCTCTTCAAGTTTATGCCATCTCTTGTTGAAATCTTTGTAAGCTTGACGGATGGATGAATGGTCAGTCTGAAGAGTGTCCTCCAGATTTTGAATAGATTGTTCTCGCTTTTCTACGGCCTTCTCCCTCTCCTGTAGGGCAATGTTCTGCCTCTGTAAATTCAAAAGAAAAAGAACATGTAATTATTTAAGCCTATATGAATAGTCATGAAGAAAAAAAAGCAATGTTTCTTCAAAATTGTCATAATAACCTGATGTTTAACAAATCTGTGCAGTTTTGAGAGCTATGTGTTCATAAATTTGATAAGGATTTCCAGTGATGTCATGACTCTGTGTACTGTTATACCTATCAAAGATTGGTGAAATCTTTTCAGACATTTTTCAATATGAAGTCAATACCTGTTATATAAAACTTGGTACAAATAAAATATACTAAAGTTCTATGACCAACTTGCTCTCAGCCAATCAAATGCTATGATTTCAGTAGCTTATAACAATTATTGTAACTGGTTATTGCTAACATATTTTATGAAACAGAGCCCAGAACAACATCAGACACATCTACATTACCCCCATATGGTCAAGATGTTGTTGACTTTCAATCGTGTGGAAGTCAATTTTAATGTGTGACAGGGTATTTTACAAGGTAAGGAATCCAAACAGGTAATCGTGTCTTAGACAAACCTGAAGTTTGGAGCTGATGGTAACCAGCTCTGCATAAACAGCCTCAAACTGTCCAGATGGCTTGCCAGGGCTCAAGCCGACATCGTTGTCTCTGCTCCCTTCCTTACGATAGTTCTTCTGTGACCTGTGCGGACTGGTCATATGATCTTCATCAAGATCATCCTCCTCCTCCTCCTCATCATCATCATCGTAGTCATCGTCAATGCGATCATATGGATCATGTCTTCTCCCAAGACCCAAGCCATTGGAGGTCCCATCATCATACGATGCTCCGACCTGGAGGGTCACATCTGGGTCGGAAAGCGTGGCAAGGTCCTCAGACACTGTCGGAAATCAATGGAAAATAGAAATGAAGACAAAAATGCAGAACATAAAAAAAAATTAAAAAATACAATTTGGCTTTGATTGAAAAGATACGGATATTAAAGTATGAAACTACATCACAAGGACAGAATGAATTAAAGTTGATATCAATTTATTTAATATATTGCATGATCATAGATGATCAAACAACAAAATGAGGTTAGAACAATTTTTCAGAATATAGAATATTTACTATCCTGCGAGAATATTGCCTACAAATGAAAAAAAAGGAGTCTTATTGCATAATATGAGATAAACTTTCATAATTAACTCTACAAATCACACTGACCTCATAAAGAACAAAATGAGGTATTTGAGTGAATGTTTCTTTTGACAGAAATTCAAGAGAAGGCTCATATCATAAAATATTTCATTAATTAAAAACTTACAAGTATGTCTGTCACGGTATCTTCCCTTCTTCATTAACCTCAAAAGCCTATCGTCTCTGTCAGTCCTCTGTGCCGCATCTCCGAGCTGTTTACTACTAGCATTGATGATTTTACACATGTCCCTCAAAGCTCTGTTGTAATGCTTCCTCTCTTCGCTCGTCAGCCGGTGGCTCGAGGGAGATGCATTCATATCTGCTGTCCTCTCTGGAGTTTGCTGTGAAGTCACTTCTGTGGATCATGAAATTCTCAATGGCAGTCATCTTTCTCAAATCACAGAGAGATCTACATTTCAATACTGTTACAAAACTTTCCACATTTCAAAGAAAAGCATATGCAGCAGTGAATACTACCCCCTTTCCCATTTGTGATTGTTGTCATTCTTTTAAGTCAAACTTAAAATGGCCATGAAAGGCGGAATTCAGTGCCTCTCTAGTTATACATTAATGGGATGGAATCGTTAGATTATACTGACTAACATTTTTAAGAAGCACCTTTAGGACTTGCTAATATAGATGTTAGATGTGTGTGTCAGTGTGTGTGTGAGCAACGCTCATTAAAGCATTCTAGAAGTTAATCACTCATCTTTCCTGATTAACCTTATTCTGCCAAGACTCTTAGTCTTACCATATCCTTGTTGAGTTCCCAGGTCTGGTATGGAAGACAGGTCATCAGAGAATAATCTCCCCTGAAATTGATCAAAATGGGAGAGAAGTTGAATGTCACTGAATCATTTCAAGAGACAACAATGCAAGGCCTATTAAGGCCGGATTTGGATTGCCCATAAACATCCGCCCTCTGCTTATAATTACCTAGCCCTTGCTCATTATTAATGAAATACTCGCATCCTTGTCATGGTCCTCACCTAAATTATTGCCCGCTCGCGCTCCATCGTCATCCAAAGCTTAAGCTGTGAGTGTGAGTGCGAAACTCAAGTAGGGGGTCTACTATTCGAGCCAGAGGAAGAAACAGCGCCATCTAAATCATCACTGATGAATAACTTGGAAAACCATGTAGCCAGGCGGAAATAATCTTTTCAGATTGGACAGCCTTATAAAACCCAACAACAACAACAACAAATCAGCTCACTGCATGCATGCAGCATGCAGCACACGTACCTGCAAAGTGAGCCGAGGTCCGACTCGGCCTAGGCCTAGGCCGACAGTTCGGGCGACACGCCAAGAGACGTTTTGCTACGATTATAGGGCGGCGAGTTTACCTGAATATGATAGCAAAAATTTACATAAATGAAAATTGATTTATACTTGAAAACTCAATGTATAAAAAAACACAATTATATTTACATGGTTCCGTTGATTAAGTTTTCGAGACATCTCACAATTGTCGATAGAGATAGAATTTAAAGATAGAATGCGTTGACGACATTCAATTTTGATTTTGGTGCCACACAACAACAACAGTCTATGTTCACGCTTTGGAAATTAATTCAAAACTGAGCTAAATACATTTGAAGTCATTATAACTAAATGAAAAAATATATGTTATTCAAATACAAAGAGTGCTCAAACAAAAAATAATTGGATTGAATTTATTCAAGTACAGAGTGTGAAATTCAGTTTGAAATAATTCAAAATATCAAATTGCTAATAATAATGTCATAAGGGACTTGACTCAATCACAAAATTCTATTTGTATTTGAAGCTAGTAACCGAACTTTAACATGGCTGAGCTAAAGATCACAAAGCGATTTTTTTTCTCCATCGTAAATAACAATGACTCCTACAAGTGTGGGAGAGTATGAGTCAGGTTGCATTTTATGCAATTTTGATTTGCAACTAAATTTCTAGATATTTGTTGTTCCTTTGCCATTAATCATTGTTGGTTGACCACGGTAGGTTTTTTGTGTGCGTTTCTTGTGCATATACCACATGACATTTTAATCAGATGATTATTTGAAAAAGCAAATTAAGCGTCTTGTTGATGCTGATAAGGATTTCCTTAAAAAAACAAAAACAAGCAAGGTTCCGATACTAATGGAAACCCATTTTAATTATTACAGTGTAATTATAGACCCTAGTAACTATTTTTTTTTTTTGTTGTTGGATTTGTTGTTGATTTGTTTGTTTGTTTTTTTTTGTTGGGGGGGGGGGGGGTTAATGCATGTATACCTTCTTGGGGAAACTCATTCATCTTCTCTCATATGACACTATTGAAGAACCACTGAATTAGGATGAATAAAATCAGGTATGACCCCGGGTATGACCAATTTTAGATGGTCTGAATTACGGTGATGAACTTCATGAGATCAGTGTCCAAAATAATTGGATGGCTGCTGCATAATTGGTCCTCAAATGAATTATGGATTAATAATGGAGTTATTATCTCGACTTTATTAGCGGAGGCGGATTATGGAGGGGCCGTGCATGGGGGTTTGATATCCATGCCATTTTCTCAAAACTTAAAAGTGCCCGTCAGCCTACCAAAATTTGCCCCTTCCTAATAAAAACATGCCCCTACCGCAATAGGATAAGTTCTCTTTTAACGTATATTAATTTACAGCCGAAAAAGTATCCCTTTTGGCACCCCCTCAGCTTTGAAAAACATTCCACTTTGCCCTTTAATTACTGAACTACACATCATTAACAAAAACTAATTTTTCATTCTTCCATACTAAATTTATTATTCTTATATGGAAGAGTCACGCATAAACAGAATTTGTAATTATTGGGCACGTAAACTTGACATTTTTCAACTGCTGCATTTGATTTCCTCAATATTAATGTGCCTAACAAAGTGCAAATTGTGCTGCTTGGTCGGTCCTGGTTGATTCTTCCGTCATGATCATGGTGTTTAATGAATGTCCTGGTTTTCATAGCAATGTCAAATTGACGGAGCTCCTACTTTTTTTAAAATGTTTGTCTCACTTCCTCCTCACATCAGTTCATCACTACCACTATAAATATGTAGGCCATGGGTTAGGGCACAGATAGGATGCCCAGGCCTCCAACCTCTGCCCCCCCCCCACAAAAAAATAATAATAATAATAATACAAAAAGATGGTAACGACAAGTTTTCCAAGATTTGCGAAAATTACATCTTATAAAGGGGAAAAACTTATATAATAATGGAGTTATAAGCACATAGGCCTACTCATAACGGAAGACTGAAAAGACCTTAAAACATAAGTATATCATCTATAATCGCGAGCAAGCGAAGTGAGCGAGTTTTAGGAGAAATTGCTCTTAGTTGCTTGCAATTAGAGGCGCGTTTAATGATGCAAGGAAAAGGGGACACTAACTTTATCAAAAGGAATAAGACACTTATTAGAAAAGAAAAGGAGCACGAGTCAAATTAAAAAGAGTGATTATCAGAGGTGAAAATGGGGCACTTCTTACACCTACAAAAAGAGGCATGCTCCAAGTGAAAAGGGCAATTATAAGACGTGAAAGGGGGCATTTATGAATAGGTGTTAGGTCCCTTATAGAAAGGAAAAGGGTCACGTATCATTTTTAAAAGGGAAAATTATAAAGGCACTTATCGCACCTGTAAAGGGGCACTGCCCAGATACGAAAAGGAGCCCTTATGAGAATGAAAAGGGGGCTTTTCTAATAAATGAAAATGTGCATTAGTTGAAAAAGGGGGAATCGATCAGATTTTGATAGGGTCATTTTTCAAAGGTGAAGGAGGGCTTTAATGAGAAGGGGAAGTGGCTCTTGAGAAGGAGAAAGAGCGTTTATTTGAAAAGAAAAGGGGCAATTTTCAAAATAAAAGTGGCAGTAATTAGGGGTGAAAAGGGACACTCATCGGAAGTGAAGGGAGCACTTATCAAATGTGAAGAATAGGGGCACTTCTCGTACCTTAAAAGGGCTCTTATGAGAATGGAAAATTGACACTGATTGCAAAGGAAAATGGAAACTTGTCGAAGGAACAGGGGCACTTTTCCTATGTAAAAAGGGGCACTTCTTTCAAAGTTAAAAGGGCACTTTTGGGGTACGTTAAAAAAAATGGGGGCACTGTGTTTCTCTTCCCCCCGGGAGGGCCGCCTCTGATGTTGGCCTAATAGTTAATTCAACACAGACGTTGTGAGTCCGGACATGTTGTGTTTTCAATTAAATTCAATTAAATTCGTTTATTTCAACTCCAGCAAATACATTAAAAATACATATACATGACATGTAATATATACATATTTACGAGTTATATACAGTATAATACAGTACAGATTTTTTTTTAAAATGGTATTATAGGAATTAGGATGGCCAGCAAAATAATAGGGAAATTTGTCGAGACGGCCAACCGGACAAAGTATAAATGAAGTATATTGCAAGACATGTTTGATATAATTCTGTATTCCTTAATAAGGAGAGGTGTAAAATATAACTTTATAATAAGTATCATAACATGGAAAACAAAAGAAAAAAGGACACACAAAAAAAAAAAAAAAAAAAAGGCAATGCAGTATAACAAAAACATGATTAAGATTTATTCAGCTTTTATTTAAATACTCGATTTTCTTTTAAATCTTTTTTAACAGATTTTTAAAAATTGTATCCGGACATTTGATAAAAAAACAGCAATTTGAAGAAGTTTAGAAGCACAACATTTTGTGTGCATGAGAATAGCCTGTATTTATACCACGTTGATGCATTTTAGCCCTAGTGCCCTACATTTTCTGCAAATATTGGCTGCTGCAATATAATTTGCCTATATTCACCAACTCTCCTACGCCCCTAGGAGCCCCTTCATTCTAATAATCCCACATCATCGACCCTACCCGAAGTTACACTGATCACTATCGGTGTGCAAAGTTCTTAGATTGGCAACGTGATTAGCTGTCGAATCTATTGGGTCTTTAAATTCTACATATTGGAATTAATGCACACAAAATTCGACCACTCAGCGTGGACCACGCGATAAATTTATGCATTGCATTATTTATGCAGGCAATGTGAGTGTGAATTCTGTGCGGCGTTGAAGTATTTGCATGTGACCGGCGTAAATGGTGAGAACACACCCCTTATTCAATACTAATTTGCTACGATTGTGGATAGAAAATAGACTGAAAAGCTCATCATGTATTCATGATTCAATTTTAACTTATTTTGTAGATTGTGTTTGAGAAAATGTGCTGTTTCAATTGTGATTTTAAGTCGATCATTTTTCTTGTAGTCCCATGTATTGCAAATGAGAGGGTGTGATGTGTGAATTTTGTGATTGTTGAAATTAAATGCATGTTTTGTACTGCGAAAAAAAAGCACATAGGGATTTATAAACTTATTCCTAGTACGTGAACTTGAATTTAATTTACACATTGTATGAAATGTTTGTAGACCTGAGCCTAGAAATCTTAGAAGAGAGTCTAAATCTAACATTTTAACACAAATTTACATTTTAAAATTTAAATTAAAAATGATTGCACAATGATAGGCACATTCATGGGACACTAGAGGGCGCTTCGCGCTCGTACAAAAATCTGAATGGCCTTGCTGCGGTGGGTCGGCAATAATCAGCCCACAACTTGGATATGGGAGAGTGGAAGGATAGAGATCTATATCTTTTTTATAATGTTATCTGGTCTTACCCTTAACCATCCTATGTTTAATCTATGTAGAAATAACATGCGAGTACGATAAGAGAAACATCGGGCCCATTACTAATGCAACTTTTGAAATATTAGCCTAGAAATGACCACCAAACGTAAAAAAATGACATTTTTTCCCAACAAATCTTCATAAAATCTGAGTTATAAACAAGTCACATCTAGGTACACTAATACAAATACGATTTTCTGAAAATTAAGGTATGATTTATTAAGTTTCTTTCAAGTATATTTCTGCGCATTGCAGCGCCAATATTCTACACTGCTTCAAAATCACCCTTGAAATTTTTTTTTGCAACAAATTTGTTATGAGGTCCGCGAGTGTTCCCCGTTCCTTGCGTGTTGAAAGTTTGGTAATACATAGTTTCCATTGACTCGCGCACGAAAAAATGGTCGAAAACAAAATGTCAAATGAAGAAATAAACAAGCTTTTGTATAGTTATAAGAGTTCTACTGAGGTTTCTTTGTCGATTTAATTTATTATATAGTCTCAATTAGAATTCAGAATTATCTCACTGAAAAGTTAAGAAACCGACGATGTTCTCGATTGTAGTTATTTTCATTTTGCCAGCAGCCGATCTAGCGTTGTTTGGGCATAAAGCTAGGCCGCTGCCTACCCACCGCGAACCTTTCCGAGTCCCGCTAAAATGGCGCTCTGCGGAGCTCCGCGGCTGCGTTGGTATCGCTGCAAACTCTCAGCCGGCTAGCTCCCCACGACGGACCATTCGCGGTATGGCGAGAGTGTGTGTGCGAGGTATGATTTTGGATTCGAGAACGCACGTAATGCAACCGTGCGCGTCATTTTCAGCTGTCGAATGTATACGACCAATTTTACATGTACGATTTTGAGTACAGATACTTGGTCAGTTTTCTTCTTATATCTTTGGTTTTACAACATTTAAAAATATAATTTCTTCAAATTTGCTCCTGACTCGGTTCAGACTAATTGTATGATGTGTTTTCAAGTCAGTTTTTTGAATATATTTTTTTGCATGAATTTGCCTAACAATGACTCAGACTTTTTTGCTGGATTCGAATATGGCCGACTAACCAATCGTAGAAAAGCAGCACCAATTGTAGCTAATTTGTAGAACTCTATTCGTTTAGATTATTATAGGCCTACACCAATTAGCTCCATCAGTATTCATGTCATGATGAGTCATGATGGAGCTAATCAATAATCTAAACTTAATTAAATAATTCTACAAAGTACAACTACAAGTCAAGGCATGCATGAGTAGCTTCAAGTTCAATCTCTGATATCGATGGTTGCTCACTGCGGCTACGTCTGGCTCTCGGAAGAATGATTGTAGACCTTGATATTTGTTTGTATTAAGAACAAGAGTCGCAATGAAATTCAATTAACTAACTGATTATCAAGAGCTCAGCTGATTGTGCAAACAAATGAACAACACCCCCAAATTAATTATATTGTTTCTTTTTTATTAGGGCTAAAGTGTGAGTCTTCAGTGTTTTCTTTCCCACAAAGATCTCTTCAATCTGCTAGACTAGTTGCAATATATCTAGATTGTGTTAAATCAGTTTCTTTTACATCCTGACTTCAATCTTTATGAAGATGAATAGCTCACATTTTTTTTTTTGCTTCTTACTTTGTGACACGTGAATACAAAGACAGAAGGTGATGCACAATTTTGTGTAAACTTATGGTCTTAACATCTTTCACTTGCATTTCTCATATTGCTTCATGGTATTATATTCTTCCCTCATCATGTCTGTGCAGGTAATATCAAGATGAAACTGAAATTCATACTCCTGACTCTCCTCCTCTTGGGGACCGTTACATTCATCCGTTGCCAAGACGATGAAGATGAAGATGATTTTGATAGTGAGGACTTGGATGTTCAAGTAGAGGAGGAGGAAGACGTTGCACCGATTGAACAGGTGGCATATTCACCTCCGGAACCAACAGGTCCACATAACCTTGCTGAACCGTTTGACAGTGCAGATGTTCTTGGCACAACGTAAATCCATTTAAATTCATTTTATATTACTTTCCTCTAGAGATAAAAACAAATTCTGAAGTTATTAACATACATTTAGGTCCCTCTTTAATTCCTCACTTGAAAATGGAGGGGGGGCGGGGGGTGGGGATTGCAACTTTGTTGCAAAACCATTAATGAACTTGCCATGAAGAAAATGGTCAAACAAGTGGTTGTGCATGTAATTACCAGCCCTTATTTGCAAATTTTGTTCAATTTCAGGATTTTGTTTTTTAAATAATGTGACTGTTCCATGATATGCAGACTAATAGAAAATATGCAAATCTCTTGTATATTAGCTAGAAACAGTATAAGAACCAATTCTTGGCTGGAAATCTTCCTTTTTCATGCACTAATCCAGCTGTGTGATGGTATACTGAATGAAGTATACATTCACACTTTGTCAGGAGATGAATATTTCATCTGTGTGGAGCTAGAAGGGTGTTAACTCGGATATGTTTTGCTCTAAACAGACGATTTGAAGTATTTTTACCCATTTTTTTTGTAGATGGGTTCCATCCAAGGCTAAGAAGGATGGTGTCGATGAAGACATCTCAAAGTACGACGGAAAGTGGGCCATTGAAGAAGCAGAGACTTCCCCTCTTGCCGGAGACTTGGGACTTGTATTGAAGGTATTTAATTGCCCTTCATATGATTAATGCTTTGTAAAGATATTGTAGGCTTTATACATGAAGATGTTTCCTAGAAGCGTATAATCTGTTCCGGAAATCATGGTATTGAAAGACGAAAGAAGATTTATTTTGAGTGAATATGTCTTGGCCCTTGATAAATTTTCTTTGTATATATGGCACTGGTAAAGTCGAATCCTTCTGACTTGAAGAAGCTACTTAAATCCCTAGAGGGGATGGCCTGTATTCAACCAAAACCTAAATGCGACGCTTGGTTAAGGCTTTTGTCAGGTTTAATGTGAATTTAGACCCAGGGTTGGCTTTAACTGAATTAGTTAGAATAAAGACCAGTGTGTTTAATGATATGTGAAACAAATTAGCTGGATCTCATCTTTAAGTGCTTTCTGATCATGTTTCAAATTAACTGTTGTTTTATTTCTTCTGTTTTTTTCAGTCTAAGGCCAAACATCATGCCATATCTGCCAAGTTGAACAAGCCTTTCGTTTTTGAAAATGAACCATTCATTGTCCAGTAAGTATTGATTGTGAAAGACAGTGACATATATAACCTGTATGGAATTTGTGACAAGGCCTCATAGAGGGCTTGTTTTTTTTTTAAAGTGAAAATTGATTCATGTTCAATTGTCTTTGTATATAATTGTATTATACATGTATTCAGAAATTAATGATATTTTTTGTACACGATAAACAGGAGAGTTATCCACGATGATGTTACAAGTCACTGACCAAACTGCTAGTTTGAGATTCGCATAGACTCAGTAATCTTGTATTCAAAACACTAATAACCTTCTTATTATTGATCCAATTTATTTCAAAAATTTGCCATTCTATTTATTGGGTAATTTTTTTTTTCTGCTTTTATTATAAATGGACTTATTACAACGGTTGGATTCCCCTTTAATTGGCAGAATTTGCAGAATGTACAATTTTCTTACACCTTATCGTAAGGCACTGCACCTATTTGAAATGTCATCTCATGTACTGTAATCCACTATGTCTGATTATTTACATGTACTTCATTTTCAAGATATGAGGTTAAGTTCCAGAACTCCCATGATTGTGGTGGTGCATACGTGAAGCTCCTGACTGATACACCAGATCTGTCTTTGGTAAGTAACCGTCTGAAATTCAGTTCTTACTTAAATACAATAGTTTGATTAGTTATGTGAGAGGGAAAAAAACAACACTTACACATCTTTATAAGTGTTTCCTATGGCTATTCCATATGGTTCATTGTGAAAGTTGGATGAATAATTCATACAAATGTGGATTGAATTATCAACTATTATGATTTCAAAATTATCATGAATGTGACATTGTATTTACATTTGGTAATTCACCTTTGATTTCATATTTCTTTCCCCCAGGATTCTGTATTCGACAAAACACCATACACCATCATGTTTGGACCTGATAAATGTGGTGCAGATTCTAAGGTAAAGTACATAATATTTTGCAGTCACCAAATATAATATTTTAGACCAATGCACCGTCTCGTTTTTTTATTTGAATGTAATCAAGTTCTGTAAAAAAGATATCTTCTGAAGTATACAATATTTATTCAAACTATGATCACATTTCTCTTTAGTGACAAAACGTTGTGAAAATTTGTTCCTTTAATGTAAAAATGGATTGAATAAATAATGATATATTTACTGTTTTTAGCAAATTCCTTGCTGATAAAATCTCCCCCAATATCATAATTTGTCCTCTTAACGATTTCCATTATATAAATACAGGAGATCCATGAACTTGATTAACGAATATGAAATGAATTTAATTTGAAGTAATTCATTCATCTGTCCTATTAATGATTTCCTTTATTAAAATAAAAGAAAAAACAGGAATTTGATTTAAATTTCTTTCTTTTATCTTACAGCTTCACTTCATCTTCAGACATAAAAATCCCATTACTGGTGAATTCCAGGTAAGATACGGTTTATTTCTCCACTGCTCTGTGTTTGGCTTAACCACTTTTGTGCCTCTTTCCTCTATTCCAGAAACAAAGTTGCAAGCATTATGCTTAAAAATGAAAAGACTGGATTATAATTTTGGGTCATCAGGGTGAATGATTAGAGATATTTCAATGCATAATGAAATTACTTTTAATTCTACATTTATTCACTTTATATCTCAGACTTCATGTTATGTAATGCTTAACCCCAGTGAGCGTGTGGAGTTAACTACTATTATGAGTAAACACTGATTTTTTAATTTTTTTGTTGTTGCTTGAGGGCGATAGATCTTTCCCCTTGTATTTTTCTTGTAACTGATCTTTTATCTGTATATCATGTTTGTATGTTTTAATGTTTTTTATGGAGAATAAAATAAATTAAATGAAATGAAGTGTCATAATCACATGTTAATAGATCAATTATCATTAAAATGCCTCTGTGTTTGATGTATTTGTAGGAGAAGCATGCCAAGAAGCCAACTGGTGCATTCAGCCATGTCTTCACTGACAAGAAGGCCCATCTCTTCACTTTAGGTAAGTATTTATCATAGGCGTGTCACTATCATAGCATCCTGAATATATGAATATTACTTTTTTCTATATTGATAAATCTGTAGTATTTGAAAGTTATGTGTTAGAGTCGCACTATGTATTTTAGAAATATCTCTTGAAAATTGTAAAGACAATGAAATCTAAAATCAAATAAATTATCTGAAACTTATGCCCTAATGTCTGTGGCGTCTTTATTAAATCTTGAAATGCCTGTTTAGACTCATGATGTTGGGTTTTTGAAATATCATGATGTTATACCTGAATATGAATTCTTTGTAATGATATTTTATTTAGAGATAAAAGTTAGTCTTATCACTGTGCAACTATCTTGACCTTGTCTGCATGTTAATCACATGTTTAAAGAAATATTCTGAAATTACATTCTATACAAATAGTTGGCAAAATTTTCTTGCAGCTGAGATAGTTATTCACTTTTCTTAACATGTTTATTTCATCCAGTGATCAACACCGATAACACCTTCCAAGTTCTTGTCGATCAGAAGGTTGTCAACTCCGGCAGTCTGCTTTCAGATATGAGGTCAGTAAGCTCGTGATTCTTGTGATGTTTCTTCAATTCTCTTTCATGGATAAAGACCAGTGTTGCATTAATCAAATAGAGTAAATGTTAATTATTCGTTCTATGTCACACGTCATGGTAACCGTTGCTCTGCTGTCAATTCAGTACACTAACAAAATTCCAGACTTCAGCCATGGACCCACTACTAAACCTTTCTCTAAACCTGATATAAAGAAACGCCTTGTTATTTGGATGTGGCCTATTTTGGTATGACTTAACCCTAGGTCAATTTGACCCCCCCCCTGTAGAAATTTCGCGACTACTCCGAAACCGCGGCAGATATAAAATTTTCCTTTCACGACTTTTTACTTTCGAGTCTTACGCATCTTTTAAAACAATTTTTTCGAAAATCGGACCTACGGTTACAAGGTCACATGACCTTTTGTCTTTGCATGTCAGCCCGAAAATCACTCATTTTCATGATTTGTGTACAAAACATATGTAAAAGTCATTTTTCCTAAAAATAGATAAAACATTGGTTATTGAGTCTTGTTTAAAGTTTAGATGTTTGTTTTGGGGTCAAAATAGTTGAATTGTAGTTATAAATGAAATAAAACAACAAAAACAATAAAATACATAAGTTAAAAAAACAATGAAATACATAAGAAATTATCAAAACAAGAGATAACATAAGGAATAACCTGGCTCTTCCAATTTTTTGTGTTGTATTATTATTCCAAATGGTCTAATAAATATATGTAGTGAAAAAGAATGGGCAGAAATGTGAATTTTATGACCTTATTTGCATAAATTAGCATAAATATGCAAATGAGTGAATTTTTCAAAAATTTGGAATTACCATAGTATTCTTTACACTTCACTTGACATGCATGCAAATTTTCGCGGCGATCGGCGGTGAAACGGCCGACATCTTAGGGGGGGGTCAAATTGACCCCCCCCCCCCCCAGTAAAAACCTGGTCTGAAATAGCCCAGTTAAGATAGGGTTAAATGACAAATTCAGAAAACTGGTTCAGGGCTATATATACAGGACTCAACACTAACAGGCACTCAAAACACATACTGCCCAAAGTCTTTGTTTGGACCCCCCACATTTTCAAAAGATTTTACTTTGGGCTCATTCACACAGACTCTAAAAACTCTCTAAAAAAAGTGGGTGAAGAGTGAAACCCTGGCTTTAATGTGCTAGATAGCTATGTACCAAAATTCATGAGACAAAAACATATTTAGGTAACAAAGGTTAAGTACAGTGACTTGAAAAGGTACTGCAAGGATGATGTTTATGGGCACAAATTTTCAATGTTTTACTGGTCCACATGTACCTGCCAATTAAACAAAAATGAATGTGTAACTAATACCTTTTCCTTCATTGTTTTTCCAGTCCCCCTGTAAATCCTGAGGCTGAGGTCGAGGATCCTGATGACAAGAAACCAGCTGACTGGGATGACAAGAAGAAGTAAGAATAAACTTTTCTTTCATACTATATATAGATATATAGAGCTAGAGAGAGAGAGAGAGAGATACAGTCAAACCTGTTTATAGCAACTGCTCAAGGGAAACACAAAAAGTGGTCTTTGTAGACAGTTCATTTAGTACATGTTCCTATGAGGAACCATTTTCAAGGGAAACAAAAAATATGGTCTTTGTAGGCAGGTGGTCACTAAAGCAGGTTTGACTGTATCTCTATCAGTTAGAATTATAACAAATCTTGTATTGGGGGTAGCATTATTTTTGTCACCTGAACATGAGTGACACGTGGCATAGATATCAATATGATGACTATGTGGACAGAAATGAGCAGAGATGAACCTGATTGAAACTCGTGAAATTGATCTGTGAAGGTATTTTTATGACAAGCCTTTATGAAGGTTTGCCAATCAATATCTGGGCTAAATCAATAAGTGCAGATATGAAAGAAAATGTTTTCATGAGTATCATTTACTGTTTTCATTGTTGCATACTAGTAGTTGGTGTTGATAGTGTAGACTTGTGTATACATGTATAGATCTCACTTGATATATCTCTTTCTTAAATAATTTTTTGCCTGTGTATCATTCTTTCCTTTTTCTTTTCTGTGTCTCTCTCTCATTCTCCATCTCTCTCTCTCTCTCTCATACTCCATCTCTGTATCTAGGATCCCCGAGCCAGGTGCAGAGAAGCCCGAGGATTGGGATGAAGATGAACCCAAGGAGATCGTTGATGAGTCTGCGGTACAGCCCGATGGATGGCTGGAGGATGAACCCGAGCTCATGGATGACCCCGATGCAGAGAAACCAGATGACTGGTAAGACACAAAACTTGCATATATCCCATGCTCTCTTGTGAAGTAAGAGCTCTCATAGGAACATCACCTTTGATTAGAATAATAATATGAATATTTATAAAGCGCAACATATCCATCTCTAGAGATGCTCAAGGCACATAAAAATATTTTAAATTAATATTCAACATACTTAAGATTAAAGAAATATTAAATGTTAACTTACATTAGATCACACAACTTCATGGTGCCATGGTACATACAATGTGGCACAGTGTGATTATTTGTTTGGCATGCATTGTATAAAAATACTATTGAAATTTAACAATATGCATTAAGAATGCTAGTATGCGAGTTTTTAATGAATATACCAGACAGTATACCACATGATGACTTTCACAGGAGTGTTCTAACCGACTACCTCCAGGAGATTGTCCTATGAGGTAGTGGTACGCTTCCTGTCAGTACATGTTGCATGAAGATGGATGTGTTCTGAACATGGTTTTATTTGGATACATGCTTTGTATTGAAGATCAATGTTCCTGTATGTCCCTGTATAAGAAAAATTGAGTATACACTTCACTCTCTCTTGTTGGGCCATTTGATGTTGTAAATTGCCTTGTGTGAAATATAATCAGAGAGAGATTTGATGATTTAGACCTGGGTCTTCCTACTAATATGGATCTCCATGGGAAAATGTAGCATGGAGATGCTTATGCTGATTTCTTTGACTTTCATTGACCTCTGTACCACAATATGGAATGCTTAAAAACTATAGAGTCATAAATAAATGCAGAAACACTCAAAAGACGGCTGTGAAAAAATTCTTCTTCGTAACAGCTGCACTGCTAAAGCCAGGGTAATTATGCTGCATTATTGTAGAGCGCTTAGAGACTTCTGACAAAGTAAGTATTAGGCGCTATATAAGCACTGTAATTATTATTATTATTATTGTAGTCTTTTCCTCGGAAGCACGTGAAATATGAGAGGTATATTTTGCTTATTTTGACTTGATTTTTATTTTGTAGGGATGATGAGATGGATGGAGAATGGGAACCACCAAAGATCAGTAAGTAACTCAATTCCATGCTCTTCAAATGGTAGTGATCTACATGTGTGGGGCATTCTTGGTACCAAACATCCTCTGTGCCAGTTGACATGTGTAGTAAAATTAGATGAAATATATCTAAGACTTCTTTTTTTTTTTAAGGGAAAAGCTTAACCTCAAAGTAAAGACTGCAGGGGAAATGAAACAGAGAGGTGATTTTTTTAAAATGCAGGTTGAAAAATGGAGCACTGCTCATGGCACAGGAAACTTAAGGACTATTTAAGCAGATGCAACTTGTTTGGATTAGACTCGAGAGGAGAGAAAAGAGAAGAGAATATAACAAGAACAGATATAATTGAGGATTCGGAAAGAGATGTGAGAAGGCGCTCAAAGACAAAGGCAGAAATGTAATCCTATGATTTTGTCCTCTTGGCAAAAATGGAGCACTGCTCAAAGCACAGGGAACTTAAGGACCATTTAAGCAGATGCAACTTGTTTGAATTCAACTTGAGAGGAGAGAAAAAAGAAGAGAATATAAAAGAGAAGGATATAGTTCAGGGTTTGCAAGGAATGTGAGAAGGTGCTCCAAGATGAAGGCAGAAATGTAATCCTACACTTTTTTCCTCTCTCTGCAGACAATGCGCTGTGTGAAGATGTCGGATGTGGCGAATGGAAGGCTCCCATGGTACCCAACCCTGAGTACAAGGGCAAGTGGAAGGCACCGTACATTGATAACCCTAACTACCAAGGGGAATGGAAGCCCAGAGTGATCCCTAATCCAGACTTCTTTGAGGATCTAGAACCATTCAAAATGTCTCCTATTGTAAGTTTATTTTAATGATATCTCTTGTTCTTCAAAGTACCGGTATGGTTATGTATGGACAATTTTAGAAAATTACTCTCTTTTTTTGCAGGTGCAAAAGTTGATTATACCCTGATCAGTAGGGAGATTGAGATATTGGAAAGTAGTTGTGTAATGACTTGATATAATGATGATCCTGATGATAATCAGACACCTATAACTGTTCGGTTTAGAACATAAGTCAATGGTAAAGCTACCTGATATAACGGTTGGTGAGACAGTGGTATTGATTAATGCTAGTAAGTGAAATCATTTTTAGTCGCTTTGCATTAAATACCATATTTGCCAAGTGGCTCAGTAGTTTATGTGCCACAATCACTGTTTGGCCTAGACAAATTGCATAATAAATTATCAAAATAACTACAAGGGTTACCTATTTCCTGTCTAAATGAACCAGAAATTGACTGTTTTAGTGCGATTATGTAGAGCTTGTATGCAATGACCCTTATAATATTTGAAAGGTTTGCAGAAATCACAATTCGGGGAATAGATACAGCCATTCTTTTTTTCTAGCCCAGACTGACTTCATGATTTTGTTTTTGTTCCCTTCTCTTATCCATTTGCTCCACTCAACCCCCTTCTCTCTCTTTCTGTCTCTCCTCTATATATCTTTCTCTCCCTGTCCGTCTGTTTCTCTTCCTCTCTCCATGTCCCTCTTTTTCATTCTCTCTCTCCCTCTCTCTCTCTCTCTCTCTCTCTCCCTCTCGCACTCTCTCTTCATCTATCTCTTCCCCTCTCTCTCTCTCTCTTTCTTCCTCCATCTCTCCCTATATTCTGTACCATCAGGGAGCTGCTGCCCTAGAGCTATGGTCAATGAGTGATAAGATCTTGTTTGATAACTTTATCATCACCACCGATCGAGAGGTAGCTGACCAGTATGCTGCTGATAGCTTTGGTCTCAAGCGCAAGGAAGGAGTCGTTGCCTCAGCTGTAAGTACAGAAATGTTAATTTTTATGCCTCCGTTACGAAGTAGCCAGAGGCATTATATTTTCGGGTTGTCCGTCCGTCCGTACGTCTATACGTACGTACGTCCGTCCCGTCCGTACGTCCCGTTCTTGTGATCGCGTTATCTTAAGAACCGACTGATGGATTCCCGCCAAACTTGGGTCATGTATGTATCTTGCAGAGCCAATGAACTGATTAGATTTTGGGCTCACGAGATCCAAGGTCAAAGGTCACATTATGTATGCAAAAATGCTTGTGAACGTGTTCTCAAGAACCCATTGATGGATTCCGCCAAACTTGGGTCATATATGTACTGTACCTTGCAGAGCCAATGAACTGATTAGATTTTGGGGTCACGAGATCCAAGGTCAAAGGTCACAGGGCTCATTATGTATGCAAAAATAGCTCGCTTCTGTTTTGGTTTTTTAAAATTGCTCCATGGCGGAGGCATCATTTTCGACTGCGTGGGGTCGAAGGTCCATCTAGTTGTTATTCAAAATGCATGTTAAGAGTGCAATACAATCAATAATGACAACATTGGAAAAACATATTTTCATTATGCTCCACCTCAAATCCCCCATTGATATTCATTGCAGGTGTACTTTATTTGTACATTTTCTGAGCATACCATGATTAAATGATGAACATTTTTTTTTTTTTAAACACTTAATATGACACACAAATATTATCCCTGTGCCACATTGCATATAATCATCAGATAGAGAAACCAAAGGCTTCAAGATTGTTATAAATATTTTCTGTGCAAGATTAATCCATACCGGTGTTAAAAGGGTTGTCATGGACCTAATCAAGACCATGGGCCCCGTCTTATAAAGAGTTACGTTGATCCGAATCAATCACAAGTCCTCCAATCAATCGCAAGTTTGCTGTCTCCTATCTCTTATGTACATAGTTGTGATTGCTATGAATCGCAAATAAGTTTCGATTGATATCAACTCTTTGTAAGACGGGGCCCAGAAATGGGTAATTTTGCAAAGCCACTGGGTTGCATGTACATACATGCCAACTGTTCAGATTAAAGAGGAACATTCCTCTTTTTGGGAGAAGATAATTATCATTTTAATGCAGGTGTTCCTCTTCCTGTACAAATTTGTCTGTAGTATTGAATAGGGGAGTTAGGATTGTTCCTCTTTTTTTTGAAAATAGCATAATTTGTACAGATTTCTGATTTTCAAATGTTGGCATGTATGCATGTAGCAATCTTTCCGTCAATCGGTGCCTTAGTTGTAGCGAACATGCAGAGTGACCAAGCACGCAACCAAAGCGTAAATAGCACAATCTTTATGACTTACTTCTTTGCTTACATTTCATATTGTTTTTATCTGTTTTACAGGAGTCCTTTGTATCAGGTCTAATCGATGCTGCCACTGAGAGGCCATGGCTGTGGGCTGTGTTTGCTCTCGTTGTTGTCATCCCTCTCTTCTTCTGTATAAGATTCTGCTTAAAATCGGTGAGAAACAGTTTTGAATTCTTGGTATGTTCATGATATAATTTGCCTCTTTTTTGTCATCAGTACTGTTTTCTGTTCACCAATATGTTTGTGATACAAATATGTCAGTAATTTTGGTCTTTTCTCTGGTCAATATGATGATATTAAGTTAGCCTAAGATGTGTATCATTGTGATACGCTATTGTATGCTGTAAAGTAAATGCCAGTCGTTTTGTAGATCCACTACTAGATATTTGATTTAATAAAGAAGGAAAAAAAAGTACAATTAATAATTTTATTTTGAAAATGATGATTATTGTATCTGTAGTCAGTAGTGAATGTATCTAGTTTAGATTAAAGCTATTATTCTTGTTAACATAGTAATAACGTGACGTTTTTTGGTTGCAGAAGCTTTCTCTAAAACTTTATGCATTTTTATGTTGAAAGTGGATATTCTATAATGTTGTATTATCACTGTTACATTGCTTCTAAGTTGCCAATATTCAGATTCAGACTCAGATTAATTATAGTAATTATTACATTACAATAACAAGATTTTGCTGTTTTTCATTATTGTTACAGAACCCAGAGGAGTACGAAGTTAAGAAGAGGGATGGAGCAACTCAAGATGATGAGAGGGAAGAAGAAGATGAGGGTGAAGAAGGAGAGAAGGCTGAAGAAGAGGATGTATCGGCGGAAGGAGATGCCGTAGTGAGACAACGAAAGAAGACCACCAAGGCAGACCTAGAAGGTCCCACAGAACAGGTAAGATTCCAATAAACGCTTGCTATGTAATAATAAATGATGATGATAGCATCATTTGTATTGCACTTCATACTGCGTTTCTACATGCTTACCCAAGTCATTGGATTCTATTGCTATTTCGTGCATTTTAGTGCACATGCCCCCCTCCCTTTAGAGTATTCTGGCTAGGCGCTATTTTACAAGCTCACACATGCCAATAGCATCACATTAATGTTTGCATCATACATCTTTTCTGCCAGTACCCATTCAACACCTGGTTGGAGAGTGGCAAATGTCGATACATGCCTTGTCAAAGAACACCAGTGCCATGGTGCTACCTGTAAGAGAGGTTTAGCAAATGGAACCAGGATCCATAACTTTGGGGGAATTTAAAAAAAATATATAAGGATCTTGTACGCAGCATTACAAAAAATTCAGTATAGATTGCAATCCTAAGTATTGGGTAGAATTTGTTAACCATCCTTACATTATTCAGTACCATCTTTAGACCATAACTGTAGAATGTGTTTCTATATGTGTAAGAATCATCTTTGAAGGAAGGTTATGAGATATGAAGATATGATTCTAACTGTAAATATGATTATAACTATGAAGATCTGTTTGTCTTTCTTTTCTCTTATTCATTGTGGGTTTCTCTTGTTCTTGTTCATCCATTAGGCTGAGGAGGAGGCAGCACCAGAAGAAGCACCAGCACCAAAAGAAAAAGCCACGTAAGATATTCCGTTCTTGTCAACCTATCACATACTTTTCTAAGACTCATATGAGCTCCCATGACTAAAGTGAATACCATAACAGAAGGTCTTTTCTTCGATGTTTCCATCTACATATTTAGTTTTAAAATATTGCTGTCATATGATTTATGTTTGTGTTAATTATGCTACTGTAGTTTCTTTTTAACTCTTATATGCCATACAGATAATGTCCCTGTGTTATGTGCCACAGGCTTCAATGTTATCTAACTGTTCCCAGTGCAGGATTATTCAGTACAGGTCTTCTTAGGGTTTTCATCAAGCTATTAAGGCTGGAAATTGATAATTTTGCGGAGTCACTGTGTTGCACAAAGCAATCCTTCCATATCAATTGTTGCCTATTGTTTTGTGCAAAATTGCATGTGTTTTAAACAAGTGGCCATGTAGAGAGGTGAAGAAAGTAACCAAGTGTTGAAGCTGAAAATTAAAGTTCCTTGATTGGAACATCAATACTCGACCACGAGTATCCCGCCTCAAATTGGCGTAAGAAGGTGTGTTTTAAAGCCTATCTGCACTAGTTTGGCCAGGAGGGATTTGACCTCCCTGCATGGTCACTGGCAGGTGATTATCTCATCAAATCAGCTCTCAATTGACATAAGAAAAAGGGGACCATGGGGAATCACTGGGTACCGCTTAGGCATTGTTGCCTATATAGAGGGCGCAAGTAGCTACAAGAAGTGCAGTCCCCCTTTGATTCTAGATGTAGCAATCCTCACATTCTCAACAAATTTACCTCTATAACATGGAGTCCTTGTTTTGCCTTCTCCACAGCACACCCAAGAAGCCTAAGACGCGCTCAAGAAAGGAATGATGACGTCCTGTTGCCTAGCAACCCGTCAGTTTGCTGAGGATAGCATCTTCTCTTCTAGCAACAGGTGTCTAGTCAGTCAGCCTTCATGATGTCAACATAAACAAGGGCAATACACAAGTTTGTTTGTAAACTCGGTCGAGTGAGTCACATAATAATAGTATTCTGGATTTATAGAGCGCCTGATTAAATACCTCTAAGCGCTTTACAGATATTATTATTACCCCAGTCATCAGATAGACGCTTGCCTGCAGACACTGTCCAAGGTCTAGACTGTCTCAGTGATAGCTTAGATGTTTTTCTTTTGCAGGCAATTCAAACTATCTCTTTAGTGCACAAAAAACATCATTAGATTTTAATGAAAAGCTTAGATGCTTCTCCAAGAGGACAAGCAAATATTTTCCCTTGTCCGAAATATTTGCTGAACTAGTCATTTGGTGCCATTACTTAAGCACAACTGCTACAGAGCTTTTGTTTATTCATTTGTGTGGTGGCATTACAAATTTAGGGAAACCCTATAAATACAGAACATGTTGTTGTAATCACCCTGTCAGTAAACAAACAAAAACAACAAGAGAAGATGATATATGATTGACATCATGAAGGAAGGCTACTGTTGGACTTTCATTGTAGTGTAGGGCTAGAGATAGTTAGCCAGTGGATTGTTTATATTCTGTTTTGTAGTAGCAAATATTTTCTATCAACTTTTTGTTATTTCTTTAAATTTTAAATTGAGTTTGATTCCATGAATACTTGATTGTTTCTAGCGCATTACCATTCTCACGTGTTCATGTTTATTTTGCAATATGAGCTCTCTGTTCATTCTTTGTTAATTGATTTATTAATTTTTTCTTGTTGGTTAAAAGGATAGTCTATTTTTAACAAACTATTCAATAGTTTATAGAATCACATGACACATGAACCAATAATTAGTTTAATTCTGGACTATTTGCTCTTTGGTCATTAATTGCAACATTCTTTTTTTTTAAAGTAGGTTCTTTGATCTACAGTAAATGAGAAATGTAAATCTGCTAGAGAACATTTACTGAGTTAATGAATTGAATATTGAAAATGTAAGGGAACTATATAGAACATAGTTTAGTTTCATCCCCATTGAATTTGTCTGATGTGTATAAGAGTTTCAAATTCATATGATAGATAATTAACAATCGTATTGTATTTGTACCAATTTTTGAAAATGTCAAAATTCTGCGGTGATGAATTTATTTCACAGTTGGATAATGGATTGTTGGATGATGGATTGAATGAGAGATTTTTAAAAATATATATGTTGGGGATACACTGGCTTGTATTTGATTCCACTTTATTTTTTTCTTCATTCATTTTTTTCATTGATATTTCTCCTTTAGTTTGCGTTTCTTACAACAGATAGATACAAATGATACTAGTGGTTTTAGACATATACTAGAATAAACATGTAGTTAATTACAAATCTGTTTCATTATTATTATTATAACTTTTTTATATTATTGTCAAGGATATGAATGTTTTACTTTTAAGGTCTTATGATTTCAAGTCCTATCATTGTTGTTGTTACAGGAAATGCGTACATCGAAAAGATGCCAATACTGCCCTCATTATGTCAAGTGTTTTGGTTATGTGACTTTTTAAGATGAAGAGAAAAAATGATCTGCTCGATATACATGTAGTGTATGTCAGGAAGAATTGCTTGTAACTAACCTCTAGATATTCAACTCATGTAGCTTCCGTTGTTAGATCTCTGGAACCACCCAAGTGAGGAATGGTTTTTTTTAGGTAGAAAGTTTTGCTCTTTTGAAATAAATGAAATGGTGCATGAAGTTGATACATGAAAGGGATACATGAATGTACTCGACAGTTGTGCTAAGGTGCTTACTTGCGGGTGGATGTTGCAGTTAGTAGGATAGAAGGGTACATTCTTTAATATCATGTCTAAGATTATCCCCTTACCTTTATATGCCTACGTATTGAAAATGAATTTGAGATTTTGTTAATGCTTCATTTTGTGAAATCACAAATGATGGGGTTAGTTTGATCGAGATTGATTTGAAGTGAATGTGATATTGATGTGGTGATTGAAGTCCTAGTGTAAGATGGGCTCTCATCTTTAAAAAAAAATGCATAATGATCTCCTAAGCTGTAATATTGTTGGTATTTGTAATGATTTACCTTCTCGGACACGTTTCAATCTCGAGTCGGTCTCACATGAAATAGTATATGTCTGCTTTCGGGTGTTGGTCTCTCAAGCCAAATTGGGTGTATGTTTGTTAGTTTCCAAGATATTCACAGGAGTAGAACTTAGGTAGATTCCCTTAAAAGTTGTAGATTCCATATCGGGTTGTCCAATCGTAATTTGTGGTATCTTTGCATTTATGGTTTGTAATGGTGATATTGTATTCGTTTGCGTGGAGCATAAAGACTCTTTTCTCCTTGATGCTGCACGTTGAAGAGTGTCGTTTGGAAAAGACACGGGGAAACAGAAAATGGTGATAAAGTGTTTGAGAATGGTTCAAAGTATTATGATTCGACAAAGCGCACAATATATTTTCAGAGCTATACTTGCATTGGTGTATTGTGTTTCTTTTTAGGACCACTGAGCATGTTACTCCAATCAAAATCAAGAGGTCTGAGAATCATCAACCTGAACTATACATGTCTTAACAATTATAGGAGTAGGAAATAATATGTTACTGTTGACAAGTAATTATATAATAGGTGTAATATTTGATATTTCATTGGTTCGTTCATGATAATTCCCTGTTCTGACATAATATCTTCTGTTGAGAGCCGGAAGGGCATTAACTCTGCATTAGAAGAGAAGCGACGAGTTAACACCCTTCTGCCTACAATCACACACTATATTATAGTTTGTTTCATCATAAAGTGTTATTTGCATCTATGAAAACCTTTTCAAGCCAAAATGAATGTCGATATTTATATATATGTTGGTTGTATTTCATCCCAAAAGTGGAAGGGAAAAAATAATTCCTATTTACTATGCACTTGTTGAGCTTAATATCAATAATTAGATTCCATGTTGGGTGAATAATGTTATCCATGAAAGAAAATGTACATGTGATTAAATATTCAATTGCGGTTGAATCTTTTCCCCTTAAGCATACTGTCTACATTGTAATATTATCTGTTGGATATGGGTAGTGTTATATTATGTGTTCGTTTAAAGAAAAGGAAGTGGCTGTAAATTGTGTAAGAGAGAGAGAGAGGTGGGGTGGGGGGGGGGGACTAGAGAGAAAGAGAGAGAGAGACGACGGGGAGAGAAAGGCAGCACTCGCGGTTTAGGGAGAGAAGGGGAGGGAGGTGACGGAAATTATTGGAGTAACAGTTAAAATCCAAGAATATAAATAGAATGAAGACTTTCTGGTGCACTTGAGATGCCATCCGTTGTGTTTTCCATTAATTTAATCTACACATCTAGACTATTTAACACAATAATTGCAACAGCAACAAAAGAATAATGGTTAAACTCCCTACGAACAATATGAATCCGCGCCAATTTTAGTTAATGGGCATCTCACACTTCAGGCTCTCTTGATTGTTGCCGCTAAACAAACTGGCTCATGTTTGTCATGTGGTCAAATGACAAGCACTCGAACGCCTTGAAGCTACCCGACAATTCAATATTTATCATTCATTTTGACTCATTTTCAGCGATTTCTTTTCCAACTGCATAGTCCGGGCGTCCAAAGATAATCGGGCTTTGTAATCATCAGTCGGTCAGTTTTAGTTTGTTATCGGAGTTTGAACTTCAGGCATGGTCTTTTTCGCTATCGACCCGAGATCTCGAAACTCTGAAGTTTGGAGGCGAACGGGCTTCATTTCTCACTATCTTTGTACTATTGTGATTGACACGAGATTAGACATGTAACACGCAGCTTAGAGATGTTAGGAATATTTCCATTGATAACGTCATGGTCAAGTATAGAGTACAAGGCTACAGGTATAACGAATGGGCGGGTCGTAGCTATTTATTTTAGGGGCAGGTTTTTAGAAGAGGTCTGCTTTAAAATATAAAAGAAGGCGTTCTCATGAAACTGACTGGGGGTATGTTTTTTAGTAAACAGGCTCCATTTCTACCTCTCTACCTCCCCCTCTCTCTATATAATATCTATCTCTCTCTCTCTCTAACATCGTTAAGTTACCTGCAAATCAAGCAGGAAAAAAACAACATAATCAAATCACTTAAATATCCTTCCGTACTCATCTTTGCTTCAAACAATACGTCTAGCTCATAAAGCTCTAAGTAGCAATAAGTTTTTTTTTTAATTGCTTCAGATGTATATCATGTAAATCATTGATCTGCTTGTTAATTTAACTTGTCTTATCATTATGACACTAGCGCCCTCTCATTATTTTACGTTTTCCTTCTTTTGCCTTATCTCCCTCTCTCCCTCTCTCTCTCTCTCTCTCTCTCTCTCACTCACTCTCTGTCTGTCCCTCTCCCACTCTCCCACCCTCCACAACACAAATATTCAGTATTATGTTCAATCACCCACAGTCGAGTCGATAATGACCTTTATATTCCAAACTAACCAATCAGCGTTAAGAACTCTTGTGCAATGTCACGCCTTTTCGCCTGAAGTGTCATGGGGTGACCGAGCTTTACGTTTTATATTTGAAACATTTTGAAAGAAAGAATTTTGTTTTCTTCTTGCTGACAGTTGACGCTACTAAAAGATGAACGGAAAGGTAAAATAGAACCGGACGGTCATGCTTTCATTCGCCTTTTAACTAAATGGTTTCGACGGGTGAATAACAGCTCTATAGAATAACCAAAAATGACATTGCCGATATCAAAATTATTTTTAAAATGCGGGTGAAACAGGTGAATAAAATCGAATTTTAATGCCCCTCATTTAGGCTTTGTTGCATGTTGACAAAACAAACTTATGTCTTGATATAATTTACATTGTATGTATTGCAGGGTCGTTAACATTTTTTTCTCTATATCTCTCACACGGCCTCGTAAAGTTAAAGACTTCCAAATCGAGGTAATTATCTCCAAGTGAATTACGTCTACTTTGTAGCGATGTTCGCCCGATCGGCGGACCATTCGAACACTCAAAATGTAGCTCGATTAGCACTCATTAGTGGCTAATGACATACCGATATGTGGGAAAATCTATTTGCACAGACTTGAAAAACATCCAAGCACCAAAGACAGTATCACAAGTATACAAATCTACTGTACTTTTTAACTATCTGTACAGCTATTAGCAATATATACCACCGTTATAAACGATATATTTTCTAAAAACTAATTTAGTCTGTGTGTTGCAAGTGGATGCTTACGGATAGATCTCAGTTTGGAATTCATTAAAAACTGTTCTTAAATTGCACAACGTATATTGGTAAGTGATTGCCGTACCTCCGAGTTGTCAATTTGTATTGTTTCAAAATTATTTCTTTCATTACTATTTAAACCACTGGTAATCATAAAAAATATTTTAGTTCTGAGGCAATTAAACTCTTTAAAAAATTATATTAAACTTATTCAAAGAAAACACTGTGTTCCATTTTAATGAAAAGCTGTAAAATGAAACCACAACGGTTTGAGTGGAAAATTGGAGCGACGTTGACGATAGCAAGAACATTTGAACCAAAATTTTAGAAACAGGATAAACATACAGAAACTTTTGAAACCATTCGGCATCACGGTGACATTATTAAAGATAAGAAGATTTGCGAAAAAAAAGAGGTGAAATTGTTTCAAAGAAAAACATCCCATTTGGATTTCTTAAGAGACCTTTCTTTGGATTTGTTTGTTTCCTTTATCTAAAGATACCATCACTGTAAGCATACAACATTTTGAAGTCAAATATATCACAACAAATTTGTACCTTCGAAAGAAATCAGAAATGAGCATTGTCAGTTAATATCATAAGGATGTTCACTACCATAATATCATTTGCATGGGATAGGGTACTGAGTGAGAAAGAGATAAAGGTGGTGAGGAGAGAGAGAGAGAGAGAGAGGGGGGGGGGAGGAAGAAATCAGAAGACAATGAGATAAAGAAAGACAAAGGGGGAAGGTAAAACCACGAGATTAGGAAGAGCAGGGGGTTATAGATGCTTCAAAGAGGAAAATAAAACAAAACGAAAAAATAAACGATGTTATGTCAAACTTTAAATCATTTATTCAAATCGCTCAACGAAAGTAGACCATAGAAAAAAGAATTAAAGTCGTGATGGAAAATTTTGAACTTTGATAAGAAGATTTTTTTGCAAATTACAAAATCATCACCGTGTGGGTCTCAAGATTACAATCTCTATTTTCATTATCAAGAATGATAAAGTTCTTTCGACAATTATCGCACGATTATTCTTAATGAGTTGTTTAAACTGTACAATGGGCATAAATAATGGATTCTTTTGTCACTTAATATCTGGCAAAAGACGAATACAATTGGGGGAAAAGAATGACCCCATCAAAAGTATGATATCTTATCTTTTAAAAGTGACAACCTCTTTGACTCCATTCGTTGCTATTATAAATTTCCTGCACTTGCGCAGTCTTTCCTTTATTATCACATCATGTACACTATTTCAATTATCCTTGTAGCAAATTTGCTCATATTTGATTCTCAATCTTTACTACTTTTTTACTGTAAAATTTATGTAAGAAATTATGAAGTCCGTAGAATCTGCTTGACCAGACATTCTATCAAAATCGTTTGAATTAAACTATACTCTGCCCTAAAAATTGAGAAAGAAAACAACTCAGCTTTGTGAAGATATTACTTTCTTCATAATATGTAAAGAAAGAGACAGACGGACCTATTTTCAAATGATTCGTTTGCTGTGGTTTATGGTGCTTGATGCAGAAACCAATATTTTATTAAGGAACAAACAATGACTATTATCAAACAGAAAAACATACAACCATATTGGCGTTATCACTATTAAATACATTTTTAACGTCTGCAATATGCACAAACTCCTATCAAATTTGTAAATTCATGAAGACATCAAGCAATCAAATGAGATCAAAATGAAATTTGGTAATATTTAGATCCATTAAAACTTGAGGGGGAAAACAGATGAATATGCATCTTGAAAATACATTTAAATATATATATTTCCTTAGTAAAGCCTTTTCTAATCAGCGGTCGGCCGAGCAGGGCATTCGCCACCGTCCATCATACGGGGAACTGGCCCTGTCGTGTGGCGTCAAGAGCTACGTGTATCTCCCTTCGTTTTCTTCTCATCACTGCAGAAGTCTATTAGTATTACTGTTGTGAAACTTTTAGTTTGTTTTCATCCATTGCACAAAGAGGAGCGTTAAAATAACACCATGAAAGCACAGACAATTTAAAAAGAAATTGACCAAAAAAATCTGACCCACGGATCTTTAAAAAATAGAAGTTTCAATATTTTGAGCAAATTAAACCAACATATTCTATTCTATGTGTCTGCATTTCAAGTAAAACTAAAAAAGATTTGGAGCCTTGTTTTTTAAATTCATAAATTTTCACAGGCAGTTAGTATGGGAAACAAATTGCTTCACTTATGAATTTGTCTTTTCTGTAGTTTTAAACATTAACAAAAGTGAAGATAAATTTATGAGCATGAATGATGCAAATCTTTAAATTTCTTCTCTAAGTATAGATTAGCAATTGTTTTTTCTGTACATAATGATTACAAATAGTCTTGCAGTAATAATCGACGATTAATTAAGTAAATTGTCTGTGGAAATTTGAATTTGATCAAGAACGTAAATAGAAAGATTAACAACACTACGAATGACTGCTTCTCGACGCAATTGTTAGTGGAAATTTGAATTTAATCAGGAACGAAAATAAAGGAATTAAAACACTGCAAATAATTGCTTCTCGATGCAATTGTTTGTGGAAATTTGAATTTAATCAAGAACAAAAATAAAGGATTTAAAACATTGCGAATAATTGCTTCTCGACGCAATTAGAATAAATGTAGATATACATGGAGACCGTATACAATATGTCATCTCAAGTAATACTGATTTCATGTCAAGTCGATCAGTCTGACATACATTGCAGGGTCGAAGAAAGCCGTATTCAAGGTCGCTGTCTAATGCCAGTTTGGTTAACGCGAATAGAGATTCGCCACGTTTATACCCCCTTCTTCAATATATTCTTTACAATTATTTAAGTATAAATTCAATACTTCTTGATAAAGTGGTTATCAATTACAATTTTGTAATGGGACCATTGGCTTTCTATATTAATATTGCCAGAGGCCTCAAATGAATGTGAATTAAATTAAAAAAGATATGCTTCTTGTGATATTCATGAAATTATTTTATCAGGGTAATTGTTGTTATGGTTGGTCTCTGTAATACATGCTTTATACCTCTTATCTTATAGGAATGATTTGTAGTCTTTTCATTCATTTTCACCATTCCTTCTAAGATAGTTTGTTATAATCATAATTAGTTTTACTCCATTCTACAGAGTACCTTAAACAATAAACAAATCTTTCATTTGACATATATTATGAAAGAGTTATTTTGTGGCTTTTAATCTTGAATACACTTAGGTAAACTCGCTATATTTTCATGAGAAATGGCGTTTTATCTCGTTTTCTCTTTTCATAATACTTATCTTTGTTGTGCCATTTCTATTATTAATCAACCCATTGTGGTGGCAGTACGTCTTTAAGACGAAATCAACAAACCAGTGTCCATCCAATATTGAATTTAAACATGGCTTTGTGAGAGCGAATCTCTTACAAAGAAAGCAATTAATATATTAAAAGGAGGAAAACAATTCTGAAATCAAGTTTCGAAAATGAGAACGAACTGGGTTGGGATTAAAATATGTATCGGTAATTAATATAAATTGATTGCTTTACATCTTTCATACTTGTTTAATTGTTCGTTAATTGATTGCACTCAGTGGTAAATCGTTTTGACTCAAGTGATAACTCCATTAGTATATTAGTCATTTCGATTGGGCTTAATAGCTGCTGTCCTCAACAAAGCCCTCAACAGAACAGCCAATACTATGAAGATACTCTTTGTGTAACACTATTTTCTTTGTTTTTGATTGAGAAATGATACTGTATACAACATTTAACAGGCCAACGTTTTTAAACTGTTCATATTTCTATTAGCATATTGACGATATGAATCTTAATAAGTGAGAGGAAAATAAATACAAGCCTCTATCTAAGCACAGTTCATCTGATATTGTGCAACATTACAAATGAAAACGCAAAGCTTTGTGGATTAACTGAGTAACGAAATTGTACTAATTTAATCATAGATATTGAGCTTTACATAGTCCCTTTCTGCAGGGGTGGAGTAATCTGAGCCATAGCGGGAACGTCGAAAACCTTCACCGGGAGAGTTTCGGCTCTGGCTAAGCTCACCGATCAGCATGACCTTGAAATAGATCATGGTTTATCACGACTTTTGCAGTACATAATGGGGCATTCGTACTCAAAATAACTCTTGCTGTACATCCTTTACGTAATGTTACACACCTTACTGAAATAGATGTTGATTATTTCAATTTTTCTTTTCTCGAAAAAAAAAGAAGAGTTAACTCTGGGATAGAACGCCCTTGGACAATGCAGACATCATTCTCTACATTAGATTATACATAAAGTATGATAATGTTGAGTAGGCATCAGTTTGTTTCCAAAATATTAGCAAAGATATATTCAGCAGTGGGTAATTCAACAATGATTTTAGGAAAAATCATGAAAATGATGCCTCTTTCTTTCTTGTATTTATAAAGCGGGTCAGGGATGGACGGACTGCCTTACGTGGTATTTCAATATTTTGTCGATCTTTTTTTTTTTTACCTGAACCGATTCTCAGTCTCATTGGTGTTGCGTATTTTGTCAAGCGCTTATTAGCTGCATAAAAAAAAAAACCTGATACTCATACATGGTGTTACATTAATACTGAGCTTGTGCGGTTAACGATAATCTTTGTTCTTTTAACGGAATTAAATATTTTGATGTGTAATTTTATAGGAAAACAGATTTCCATTGTTTTTCATGTGATTTTAAATGGTCAATGAGCTGTACAGAAATACAGTTTTGATATAGGCCAATAGTAATACGATAAACACGTATAATTGCTGTCAGACTATCAGAACTAACAAGGTATCGTTAAACATTTTGCAGGACAAAGTGCAAAATCACTAGAAGTTAACAACAACAAACAGAACATGGTATAAGACAAAAATGAAAATAAAGAGACTTGAGCATACATGTCCATGTTTCTGCAAGTTTATTTGAACAATTTAAAACAAAACAAAACAAACAAACAAATGAAAAATTGCTTCACTTGAACTTTCTGAATTTTTTTCAAGCATTTCTAGATATAATTATTAATACACAATCAATCACTTTCATTACCGCTATGATATTAAGTCGGTGCATGCATAAAGCTGAACAGGAGTTATAAATTTATACCAGAACCAGGATCTCAGGACCGAACTCATCCTTGTCAAAATCCTGAGTGGATATATACTCAGGAATGTCACCTAAATGTCATGTTGCCTATATATAGTACAGAATAAGTAAGGAATAGAAGTATTTATTCCATCAATCAATCATTTCAGAAACACCAAGAATAAATAGGTGACAAGTGAGAGGGCGTGGTATACCACAACCTAAGATTGATGCAAGTATACATTAATACTTACAAAGTCAACGTAGAAATGAAAATAATGAAAAATAACACAAAATACAAATTTGTATTAGTTAGATCGATAAAATGCGCGGTAAATTAACAAGATAAGTTGAAAAAGAACACAGATAACTGCAATGTTTAACACAAATGGGTTGCTCTCCACAGGTTGCCGTATAAGGCAAACTTATTTATAATTAACTCATAAAGCACGACTGCTATTTTATTTCATGCATGTGGTAAGTTATTTCAGTACTGTCTTACTTCATAAACAGAACGCTAGGACAGAATACCCCCTCTTTTGTTTCAGAATGCACACAATATGTAGTAAACTGAAAGGGCTTGTTTAATTAAAATGAATATAAATTTTCATTAAAGGTTAGATTTACATGTACTTTTAACGAAAATCTTATAATACTCATAAAGAGAATTCATGTTTGAAAATGTACAATATTTTCATTTCCATCTCACTCATTGGTATTGCATCTTCAGAAATACAATAAAACACACCTCTTAGGGTGAATAAAAAGTTTACTTTATCCATAGTGAATGATGTGATAACACATTTTTACAAGTTAACTATAAAGATTATTATTGACAAAACAACGAATAATATATACATGAACTAAAATGGGACGTTAATATTAGATGCTGGACAATAAATATGAGCCTATCTGTTGACTTCTATTCTATAAAATATATTGTGTGTCACGTGTCTTTGTAATAAATATCGATAATTTATCAATATTAAAGGACAGTGTTGTTCAGCTACACATGTAATTCTAAACAAACGAAAGCTATTACATAAGAATCTGGATTACACATTAACACTGCCCTCGTACGGATAAAAAAGCATGACATTTCAAATTCAAACTAAAACTGCAATTCTTCATTACAAAATAAGAATGGTATATAACGGTAACATCAATAAGGTTGCCTAGTCACTATACATGTAGGTTCTCCTTTAAGGCTTCGTTTAATGATGTTAAATCTGATACGCATGGCCCTATGTGTTATCAGTGTGTGTGATATGGTGTAATATTGAAGCCCTAACAAACTTGCGCTTCATAATGATCATGAAGTGCCTCAAAAAAGTAAAAAAAATCTTTGAGTGACCAGTTTTACCATATTTATTTTACAATACTATTTACCCTATAGACTGTAGTGTTATAAAATCAGTTAGGAAAAACGAAAAGTGAAATTTCGTTTTTCATCCATAGATATCTTGATAATCAGACAGGCGATTGGCTTGTAACAGTCATGGGATTCCTGACTGACCTAAAGGTTTATAATTATGATTGCAGCATGAGTTAAATCTAGGATTTTGTTTCAGAATCTGAGGCAATGTTACCGAGTCACTTTAAAGAGATATCTTTGATAATTTTTTTCAAATATATATTTTTAAAGGTTTTAATTTTTTAATGAAAATTGTCGACACGGAAATTGAACGAAAAGCAAACTTACACTTTCCTGTATTCAAATTCGGCTTATCAGAATCGAAGATGCAACACAGATCTTTCTATCCTAAGTAACCCTCTTCAGTTCTCGCTAAAAATAATTTCTAATTTCTATTTTCACTGTACTATAAGAAACATCCCTATCTTCAGAGACATACTGCAGTTAGTATCCTAAAGAACGAAAGTAATTCATCTGGTGTTTGCATATTTTAAATATTTTATTTTATGTACTTTTTAAACTTAAAAAAGGAATATTTTATGTATTATTAAAACCTGCTATAGTTAAATGTGAACAATTCAGCCATTGGCCGCTAATCATATTATGTATTATACCATGAATAAATTATAAATAAATAAATACAAAATGAAGTAATTATCAAATACTATATTTGAATGTTTATCATATTAATTGCTCACGATCAATTTGTTGAAATGCGTTTTTGCATTGAGAACAACAAATAAATTACCTAGTATCAAATATTAGTTGATAAATATTATACACATGGTACTATTTGATTTTCCGGAGTAGAGTAATGAACCATTAAATGATGTATTACTAAAGTTAAATTATTCATATATTTTGATCAATTTGCCTATTTTTCTTATACAATCAATTTCAAGTAAAGAGCATTTGCTAACTGTCTTAATTCAGTATATGAAACCATCGAATTGCATTATTTTGTCTAATGTTACACGGGCGATTGTGTTTCTGTATATCTGTATTTTAAGTTTTTGGTCATGATAAATCTGACATAATAAAACCACAAATATAATCATATTCGAGAAGGTCATTAATGTAATTTGTCAACAGTCAATTGGATAGATATCTTCATTTTGCAAAGAAATTCTATTGCTAAAACGTGACAACGAAATTTATCTCTCCATCAAAATAAAATAAAATGTTCGTTCGATAAAAATGTATATAATTTCGTTAAAGGTTTTTATCTTCTGTATATTTTCCATCATGAAATATTATACAAATAATGAATGGTTATGAGTTCAATAGTGCGAATATTTTCATGAGTTGAAAGATTAAATATTCGCACTATTAAACGAATAACCATTCATTATCCGTTAGCAGGGGCGGCGATTTCTGTTCATGACCGGGGGGGACGAAATGCGAGATTTTTTACAAGAATGTTATGCGAGGGAGCGTAGCGACCGAGCGAGAATTTTTTTGCAATTTTATTAGTCTAAACGCTGCACTCTTGGGCCCTCCGGAGCCTAAAAATGTATTGCAGTCATTATTCAGTATATGCTATACAATTTTGTTTGCACTTTTTCAAATTTTCCGGGGGGGACGATCCCCCCCTAAAAAAATTGAGGGGGGGACGTGTCCCCCCCCCGTCCCCCCCGGGATCGCCGCCCCTGTCCGTTAGATACAACAAAATTTAGAACCTGAAATAGTTGAAAATTGTAAGGTATTTCAGAAAACTAACTTTTCGTTTGGATACGTTATTAGCACACGATGAACGACTCGCTTTTTAATTCTCGAATAGAGAAATAAGCCTTGTCGTAAGCAATAACGAAAAAATGTAAATAAGAAGACCATTTACATGCATGTTGTATTTATAGAGAGGCAATATCAGCGTCCAGGATAAGACTTTTAGAAAACCTATCAAATTCCACTGCTACTTAATTGATTTAACACCAATAAACAACTTCCGATGTGTAACAAACGAGAAGGTTTATAAATACTCTTGGTGGTTTGTAAAATCTATGTATTCAAGTTCTAATCCGTTGCGTAATAAGGAAGGATTTATTTTGTTTTTATCATCGGAGATTGGGAAGTCTTGTAACCCGTCACAAAAACAAAGCATAGTATCAGGCGTATTTGCCACAAACCATTGCAAGGACATTATAATCCTAATTATTCTCTCTCTTCCAAATGACTTTCCTCAGTCTTTTTCTTTTAATTTCGACCGTTCTAATTGACACAAATCTATTACCTGATCTCTCTAATATTCATGCAACTTTTTTAAATTCATATTTTTACTCCTCTATCCGATCATGCTCCTTGATAATTTGTTCTCTTTATAGTCTCTCCAGCTACTTTTCGCATTACTCCATTTTAATATTTGTTCACACACCCTCTTTTTCATATTATCTAGCTTGAATTACTCAAATACATTATTAAGTAATGTTTTTAGCAACTAACGATGTATATCATTGTCAAAAGCTGCGTTTATACATAGGACTAAAAACATTATTAACAAATCCAGTATAGTGAATCAATGTATATAATAATCTGACAATTATTGTAGACGTATAATGGTATATAGATTTGGGTACTATTTTACCTTATTACACGTATTTTCAAACAGGATTTTGTTTGTTACAGTGTACACAAGTTTATGTACAAGTGTTTTAAGTAGATGTATAAATTAAACACTGGCTTTTGATTTATGTTTCTTTTTACAATAGCTGAGTATAACCTGAAGATCTTTATCAAAATATCCAACAATTCGCTAACGTGCTATTTTGTAAAGATCATATTGAGATGGTTAATAGCTCGAAACTTCGGCTCATGCTCTTAAATGTCCTCGGCAGTGATAAACGGATACTCAAACAGCTCTCACTACCGATAACAACTTCACAAATATGTCATTTTTATTAATGGAAAATGCATTGCGTGCAAATAATGCTTTCTACAGGTTTTTTTCTCCAAATATGTCTATTTCATATGAAAATCACTTGATATAAACGACATGATCAAAACGTACACTTTGAATTCGAAATATAAAAAGTGTATCAAAATATGTACTTTATAAGTTAAGTGCAATTTTTTTCAACTTGGGTTATAACTTTTTATTGATATTACTTAATTTGGTTCTTGATTATTAATACCACGTCGTTATGATAGAGTTAGAATACTCCCTAAAACAGTCGAGGCATGTTTTGGAATAAATAATAATAATAATAACAATAGATCACATTTATAACGCGCCTAATACATTGTTTCTAGGCGTAGTGGTGCTGTTGTCCCAGCACTGAGCCATTAAGTGAAGCAACACCCTTACACGAAATAAAGCCGGGACGACAGCACCACAAGTACACAATATTATTCAGTACACAATTACAGTATGTTATGCTATGTTACATTACAAAATCAAAATTACAGTTTGTTACAAATAAATGAATAAATCAGCTTAATCTAATTAAAATTCTGCTAAAGATGACTTATTTCATAACAAATAGAAGTACAACATCATTTATTTATTTGACAGGTTTAGAGAAGACAAAATTCATGGTATGTTTTTGAACAGATGGGTTTTTAACATTACTTTGTAAGTGGATGTAGAAGGAGCATTTTGAATGTAGGAAGGGAGGCTATTCCACAACTGGGGGGCAGCTACAGAAAGCGCTCTATCCCCGTATCTTGTTTTCACACGAGGGCCAGGAAATAGTTGAAGGTGAGAGGAAGTAGAAGCACGCAACCTGGAGGAGGGGGGTTTGGATTTTACAAGACTGGAAAGGTACGTGGGGCATTCACCGTTACGGATTTTAAAGGCAAGGAGAAGAATTTTCAATTGGATACGTTGAATTACTGGCAGCCAGTGGAGATTGCGGAGGATTGGAGTAATATGTTCATAAGGTCTTGAGCGGGTTATGTATGGAAGATTAATACAAATCCTAGCTAATAGTTGACCTATCTTATAAAGTTGATATTAAAAAGGAAAATATTTGCTCTTGAGGTTAATAATAGCGATTTTTAAAGCTAAATGGTTAGGACAAAAATTAAATCTCGGAAAACATAACTTCTAACTAAACAACTTCATACGTTCATGCAAGTTTGTGGAATGCATAGCGATTTTTAAAGCTAAATGGTTAGGACAAAAATTAAATCTCGGAAAACATAACTTCTAACTAAACAACTTCATACGTTCATGCAAGTTTGTGGAATCACACGAGGGCCAGGAAATAGTTGAAGGTGAGAGGAAGTAGAAGCACGCAACCTGGAGGAGGGGGGTTTGGATTTTACAAGACTGGAAAGGTACGTGGGGCATTCACCGTTACGGATTTTAAAGGCAAGGAGAAGAATTTTCAATTGGATACGTTGAATTACTGGCAGCCAGTGGAGATTGCGGAGGATTGGAGTAATATGTTCATAAGGTCTTGAGCGGGTTATGTATGGAAGATTAATACAAATCCTAGCTAATAGTTGACCTATCTTATAAAGTTGATATTAAAAAGGAAAATATTTGCTCTTGAGGTTAATAATAGCGATTTTTAAAGCTAAATGGTTAGGACAAAAATTAAATCTCGGAAAACATAACTTCTAACTAAACAACTTCATACGTTCATGCAAGTTTGTGGAATGCATAATAATGTAACAAGTTAAAAACTGAGCTTTAACATTCAGCAGTAGCAGAAAAAATAATGCATAATATACATGAGCTTTTGAATGTGTTTTCAGATGATCTAACGTTAACATACATTATGTCTCTAACAAAATAGAATTTTCCATCCCCTCCCCCCCAAAAAAAGAGCAAAATTCCGGGGTGAGACATTTCGTTGGTTCCGTTCACTCAGAGACATACCATGTCTAAGGTTGACTGACGAAAGCCCGTGGAGAAAGAGGGTGTAACTCGGAGCAAACTAGCCCCTAACCTCCCGCAAAGCTTGAGATGGAGCCAGCTGCATGGAGCCAACTTAACTTTGGAAAGTAATCATGATTATTTTTAGTAGATCACTTGGTTTAACTGTGCCAATATATTGAATATCAGATCATTACACAATTAAAAGCGTATTTTAAACGTTAATGGTATTGGTAGGCAATATAATTATATAATTTGCGAGTTACAGTACACCGTAAGAGTCAACAAAAAGTTAACACTCAGAAAATTGTCATTTATTTCAAATGTCAGCTGTAAATAAAAAGTTATCATACATGTTTTGAAAGAGTGTTATATCCCGAATCGTTTGGTATCATTTCTGTGTGGTATGTGTTTTAGCTTGGATGAAGAGGCATTGTTTGCGAGAGTGCAAAATTCGACTTGCGCAAAAGTATTGAAGTGAGAGAATGAATTGAATGTATCAAATGAGATGCATTGCATATGATTTTTGCAGAAGCAAAGACACACACACGCGCACACACATGCGCACAAATGTTCTTTGATATTTTATATTTGTGGCATGATTAATTTTGTTAAGGATGTTTTTTTGATCTGCAAAGACCGAATTAATACCCCAATCCCAATTGTTTTATTCAAACATTACAGAAGCATTAATAGCGCAAGTCGATTTTTGCACTGTCTAAAACAATAATCTCCTGTTTCTCCAAGCGTAGAAACATACCACACACAAATAATACCAAATGGTTTGGGATAAAACACTTTTTCATAAGATGTATAATAATTTACTGTTCATAGATGATTTTTAAAATAATTAGCAATTTTAGCCATCTACAGAGAACTGAACATGATTCTGTATCATGCCTTTGCTTTGTTAACTGTATGTTCTCTTTCAGTTCGACCAATACTGAACCAATGGTTGTGTATCCATCTTAAAAAGCCACACACCCAAAAACCTTTACATGGCTGCATTAATGAAAAATTTAGAAATTTGGGATGAAATACTGTCACACCCTCTCAGATAAACATATTACATGCTTTGACTACGATCATTTTCCATTTTTGATCTCATCGTCAGATTTAAAATTGCTATCATAATTATTTCGGAAATGTAAGAACTTTTAGGAAGGAATAATTACATTGCCTGGAAGTAACTTATAAAATTACATTGAAAGTATAATTTAAAAATATATTAAAAGTAAATTAAATGTAAAAGTATATTAAGAGTATAAAATTATAAATATAAGTACATTGTCTGCAGCAAATACATGTAGTTTAAAATAAATTGTAGGGCTCTTCATGTAACCAAAACAATTTATATTTCATTCGTCATACAAAAAGCAGTCGAGCATTAACAAAGAAGAACTGAGATGAGCAGAAACATAATCATAACGTTTGTTACTAGGTTATCAAACAGAAACCATATTTTTCAATAATCAAATTGGTGGTCTCTCTCTATAATATCTCGTTTTTTAAAGATCTAAGATTAATGCAGGATGAAAAAAATTTAACTGGGAGGATTGCTGAAAGTGGTTGATATCGGGTAGGTCTTGAACAGATGCAATATTAGTTTTAGTTTCCGAATAAAGCAAAGTTATGTTTTAATGGCAGATGGTTGTTTGAGTTATTACGAGGAAAAAATGCAGTTAGAGTTATTTTCTTTTTATTCAAGGATTGGTGGAAATGATGCGAAAAATTTCATTTTCACGGTGTCTTAAACTAATGAGGTCATTAATGATCATTACAGCTCCCTGGAATTCCACTATGAGAGTTCTGAATAGCCGTTACGGGTGGTGTGAACAATGAGCATGATATCGAAAATAATATCGCTAGTGATATTCGTTTGTCTCGCAATGTGGTCAATAAGGAATCTAAAAGATCACGACGTTTCAATGAGCATGATGAAAATAAATGGAAATTGTTAGATGCAGAACGATTAACATGACGCCATTGAATCAGAAAGACCTTTAATTACCACAGATGAAATTCGAAAATATGTCTTTTAAAATGTCAGTGGATAAATTAGGTCTTGCAATAACGACTATTTTACTATCAACACATGGGATGGAACACAATGTCATAAACTAGTCAGAAAGCCTACACTATTAACTCAAGACACAAAACTGCTGAAAACACGATTAAAGCTTATATATTAATGTCTACATAATGGGACCAATAAGTAACTATTATGTAAAAATAGGACTGTAATTCATTACTAATCACAAGTTAACTGCCTAAGCTAATCTAACCGCCTATAAAACTATGTTAGTTGTCTAATCACACAGCAAAGTTGTAAATCATTCGATTTCCGGCGGGTTAACTCCCCTCACAAAGGGATAAAAGAAGAAGAAGAAGAAAAAAGAGATAAAAACCTTGTTATTTGATGATCTCATCGATTGAGATGCCAAGAGGACTGTATTTGTTCACCTTGGGCCAAGACCTGTTTGAACGTAGAGACCGCCAACCCGGGAGTTTCTACGGGCTCTTATCAGACAGGCGGTCCGTGTGATGCGGCCGAACCGTCAAACAAGGACTCGATGAAACAAGGCGCGTTATCTCGAGAAAGGCGAGAATAACAAGACACTGATAATGCCGTGTAACTTATATGTTTGTTCGTCTGTCAGTCTATATGAACAGGAGACGGCCATCTTGTTTTGTCCGCTCTGTGACCTCAGATATTTTTTAAAAACTGGGAAACGACTGAGATAGAATAAGAAAGACCAAAAAGAAAAGCAAAAACATAAACAAGCAAACAAATAAACATACACAACAGACATTAAAAAACACCAAGTCCTCTGACAAAGACGATCGAAATCTTAAACAAGTTTCTTTGATTTAAATGTTCTAATTTCATAATCGATACGATTAAAGTTATTAAATATGATTAACTATAAACGATAAACATCGAGTCATGTTGAGGATTGGAGGGGGCAAAAAACAGCCCGATCGAAACGCTTTCCGTACGAGACATACCGATGTTTCTTTTGTTTTTATAAGGGGCGCAAGTGCCCCCAATGAACAATGAGATGGGCGTTAGTGCTATATATATATATATATCACAACAAAAACAACGAGAACAACAACAACAACAACAAATTTTTGACAATCTTTCGTTAATTTCGTTAACATAATTATCAAGATCTTTAATAGGCCTATTTAAATTTACACAAATTGTCATTTTTTTTCAAATTTATACATGTATAATATCCTCGCATTGTCTTAAATTGCAATGAAATAGGGTGAACTATATAATGATACACTAAAAAGAAAATAATAATGTACTTTATCCTATCGTTAATCTTAAAAGGTGAAGCAGTAATGATTGAAATAATAATAAAAAGCTACAGCAACAACAAAGGAACATCTGATCAGCTTACATTGGACAACAAAGGAAAAACACTAACCCTATTGAGGTTAATTGTTCACGCAAAATCAATTAAATGAACAATAAAACTCATTTATTAATTGTTACTGATGCACTTGTATGTATGATTCTCTATCTATAAATTTATCATTGTCATACAGTATCCATATTCAAATTGTTTGATTAGTATAGGCATTATCCATACTTGTTCTTGATCAATTGGGTATTATTAATTATATTTATTTATCCTTTCATTTAGTGAATTGCTAGTGTTCAATATTGTTTGATAAACGGAAATAGGATAGTAGCATATATTACTAAGTAAATTATTACCAACCTATATATCTTGTCAGAGTTATATTTGTGGCTCCTTTTCTTAAGCGCATTATTTGCACGTAAGCGTAAATATAATCGATGTGCTCTCTATTGTGTTTAGTTAAATCATTATGAAACATTCGTGCAAAATGGACAAAATATCACTTTCACAATTCTTCATTCCTTCAATTATCTATCGTATGCAATAACTAATTTCCTGCTACTTTCATAGGCACTTTTTAAGAACGTTTCAATATCGAGTTGTTTCACTTTCCTTCATCATTTATCCGCTCCAAAATAGGACTGTAACATTAAGAAAAATATATTGGGAGGAGCACGCCCACAACTGAAAATTTGGTTGGTAACAAAAGACATTACCCCCCCCCCCCCCCCGGCCAAATTGTGCTCGTACACATAATCATATTGAAAGTGAATTTTACAAAATGATTGAAGATGTTTTATGTCTGGAATTTGTAAACTCTCAGAGAAATGGTGGACGTTTTTTCTTTGTTTAAAAAAATAAGAAATAGATCCCTTTTATATTGTTTTTTTGTTTGCTCGATAAGGATATTCCTATCAAAATTTGCATATCAAATTAACATTCACAGACTGTATGCACATTTTTTTAAAACGATTACTGACAAAGGCTAGATCGAGAGAGGATTGTAGAGAAAGAGAACGAGAGAAAGTGTGCGCGTGTGAATGCGTGTGCGCGCGTGTGTGTTTGAGGAAGAGAGAAATAGAGAGAGGGGGAGGGAATGAGGGGAGATGTTAAAGACGATGGGGGGGGGGGGGGTTAGGACAAAAACACTATCATCATCACATAAGAACACAGAAGAATACGCGCAAACAACCTCTCTTTGTCTTTTTTCTTCTTCCTCCCCCCCCCCGCCTCTTCTAATTATCCTATTTATCCATATTTGTTATACTCTCTATTGTTTTGGTACTTTGTTAGATGGGTTTGAATTTGAAATTAAAAAATTAAATCAAATCAAATCATTTCAATAATAATTATGAAAAGTATGATTTAATTTACATTAACTTAGTTAAATAGTTACAATATGAGAATTGTAATATTTTGATAAATAGGTAAAAAACTATTTTATATAAAATCATGAGAGAAAAAATTGCGATTAACGACGGAAGAACATTGTCTCAGCATGTGGGCTAATAAATTAGAAATTATTGCATTTCATTCAAATGGTTTTTATTTGTCATTTTTATGGCAGAAAATAATCCTTATTTCTTTGAAGAAGTCATTCGAGACCGGAAACATCTACAAACATTAAAGACTTCCTTCTATATTCGATGGATGGGTTTACAGATAATAATCTGCTAACCCTTTATATTTCTCAAATAATTTTGAGACACTTTCCGTTGAAACAATGAAACTAAACAGTGATTAATTACTTGTTATCAATGAAAGTGTGAAGGTTGTATCAGAAAGCAAGTGAGAAAATAAAAGTGATTGGATAAAACACCGAGTAGTGATAAATGATGTACAAAAGTAATCATTCATTAGAAGATATAAAAAGAAAATAAAGGGAACAAAGAAGAAAGTATAATTGATATGTTTCTAGTGTCACTTTTATCGCATGCTATTCTGCAACCTTTAAAGAGGACTTAGCGTGTATCGAAAGCATTGTTCGAGAAGGTAAATTAATTTAAAAACAAGGAAGTGAGGAACGTCATAATATACAGTTAAATGTACATTGACAATTATCAACACGAGATGCATTAGAGCTCCGCCTCCGGAGAATTTCACCGACAGATGAAATACATGTAGTAGCAGGAGGGGAGGTTTGTCATCGGGCGGGAATTTAAATCGTTTATTACCTTCACAAAATATTCTCAAATCATTTAAATAGTTTGTTGGTTTCATCTCTGCAAAAATAAAAATATGCTTTACACTTCACCTATATCCGTTTGCAACCTTCACATTCTAATATTACTTGATTTACTACCCTATATACAATTAACAAGCATAGCACTCGATTCCACAACATATCTTCTACAACTGTGTCTTAATCTGTGCAGTTATTGTAACCCACACATGACTATTCCAATCAAATCTGACAAAAAATGAAGTAAAAACATGTCAAATGTCGATATATGATAATAGTAAACGTTTACAGCTACATAAGGTATGGATCTGACATGATTTTGAAGAAGAGGCATCAGTACACTCGGGCATCCGGTGGGGAAAGTATGGAATATATTTCGCGGAACGGTAGATTGCATTCATTCATAAAATTCCAAAAGATTGTTTTTAAACTGAGATTTTAACGAATGTTACCTAATTACATTACATCTCATAATAATCATGGAAGTTTTTGTGATTTTGATTCATGAACACTAATTTTGTAGCATGTAACTTTTTGCTAATCATTCAAATTAAAATGTATTGGACACGTTAAAAAATAATGATACAGAATACATCCACTGAACAGAAAGAAAAGGGGAAATTGGAAAATAGTTTTTGGCCAATTTGTTGTCTCAAATTATTTCCTAAAACAATCAAATCGTTCAAATTAAATATTTTACAAAATGTGCCAATTAGGTCAGGTTTATCAATCAAAGTTAAAATTAGGTTCATGAAATTATGATTAGATGATTTTATATGTAAAAGAAAAAACAAGGGTAACCAGAAGCTTCCTGGGGTAACTTTGTTTTGTAGCGTAAAAAGGATGGCTTGATGAAGAAAAAAAATGGTCACCCAAGCATGAAACGTTACAAAATAAACGTTATCAGAGATACCTAAATAGCAACCACTAGTTAAATGTTCCTATTGTAATAAAATGGATTCATCGATATTCACCTTTCTCTTCAATAGTCATAATGCGTATTGCATATAATTATTACGTCTTGTTTAGTAGGGCACGCCTAGCAGCAGCTAATGTATGCGATTTAAATTTAGACTATTGAGATACATTTATTCGTAACAGGTGGATGAAATATTTCGTATCAAGGCGCTTCTCAAAGGGATAAAAATAAGTTTGGTTACATTACAAAAATGGCGTATTGGTAGGAGCAGAAATCTAATATTTTGGATGTCTTGGTATTTATCGTCTTCTCATCCATTCCTTTAACATTATATAAGCCATGAATCGGTAGCGTAGGAAATGTAATTTTTTCTTGTCACGTTCTAAAAGCATCTTGTCATTAAATCTATCATGACTCATTGGATACATTGGTATTTACCCTTCTTCTCTCCCCTTCCCTTAAACTTCATCGATCCATAAGTCGGTAGGAAAGGAAATATAATAATTACATGTTACCTTCTAAGCATACTATTATGAAATATATCATAAATACTATAACTCATATGTTATTTGTTATTGATTGGTAAATTGTTTTTAAAGTGTAAAATGAATTGAATTGAATTTAATTGAAATTGAAAATGTTTTATATTTTTCCTATATTCTCATGCCATCCTTTAAAGTTTTTCAAGCCAATAATCGGTAGCAGCGGAAAATATAATCATTTCATGTCACCTTCTTAACAAAACGATGTTGTAGTTGGTTGACTGACTAAAGGAAGAGCACCGTGTGGTTTATGAGTCCTTTCTCTTTAACTCCTTCGGTGGGTTATCAACTAGTCTTCGAGTTTTCTCTTGAGTATCTTCGATAGTAATAGATTAGGTACTCATGCCTCGGGCTCGACACTTTTGAAACAAGACTCACTAGAAAGATTGTAACACCATGAGCCAGCATCCTTCTCTTGGAGGTTGCCGATCTGTCTCCATTTTGATGTCTTCCTCCCGCCTTCATTTAGTTCATCGTCCTCACCATCCTCATTGCATCATTCGAAGTCACATTAACCCCAGACAGCTCCATCTTTATCCATCTTACATCACCTTTCTTGTCCTTTCCCAACCTGCTGAATTACACTGCAATAACTATACTATTTTGCAATTTTAACATACGCTCGCCACTAAATCGGTCTTCATTTTATTGAGAATCTTTTTGTTTTAGTATTTGGTTCCAGCAAGGAGATACAGAAAGCTTTTTATAATTGTTGATATAAAACTCCCACATTACACATGAAGTTGAAGTTTGAAGTTTTATTTATTCCACATTTTACATAGAAAAACAGTTTACATATATTTTTTTTTTTTATACAGGCGTATTTTATTATAAGAATAGATTTCACACAAGAAAAGAAAAAAATTAAAGATTTCAAATCAAATATAATGTACGGAAAATGAATATGAAATTTCGAAATATGAATATATAACAGGCTAGGTAGAACAATGTAACATTTGGGGAGACTAATGAAATAAAAAGCATAAGGATTCTCTACATTATTGAGATTATCACGCTGATGCTATAATAATATTTCAAATTCGATAAATTTCTCGTGGTATATAATGCCAATATATGTTGATTTGACTGTGAACGAACAATTCAATATTCATTCATTAAGAAAAGGGATATGACTTGCTTTTGGGGACTATCTATAAGTTCTCAGCTAGTGCTTGAGCGGGTGACATAACGGTAAGACATTGATGCGCATCCCTTGACTATCCCGTCATCTATTTATTAGCTCCCCGTTCTTCAAGAACGAAGAGTCCTGGGCTCATCTATACGTGCAGCCTCTGGTATAAATTCCTATTTAGTTTCAAAATTCATTGGTTAGGTACATTAATTGGCATGATAATTATGATATACTGTTTCGGTACAAGTGAACAAAATGCAGCATAACCCAATGTAAGATGAATTTCTAGGCTGAAAATATAGTTTGATAGCTAGGCTCTGGACAGTTCATCAATTAAAGAACAGAATTCTTCCCGCAATGAAATTTCTATAAAAGTTAGACATTTTCATTCTACATCAGATTTAGTTCGGGTATTTTAGCGTCCTTAGTGATATTATTGACCCAAGGTTTTATCAATACTTTTGTAGCTAAAACATGAATGTTATTGCGAGGGAATATCCTCGAGTAGTAAGTTCATAGTTACTGATTTTTTGACTTGAATATAAACATAATCAAACAAATTTAGTGATATCAGTTGATACAATTTGTTCTGTTATTTCACGCCAATCGCAAAGAGAAAAATTGTAGTTTGCAAACGAATTGTACCACTTTTCACAGCTATTTCTTTTATGCACATGTATTACATTTACTTATTCTTTTGCTGGTGTTTGCTTTTACGAGTAAATATAACGTTATATACTAAACGTAGCCAGCATTCTGATGGGAAAAAAAATGTTTAGAAAGTAATTTAGCAGGCTGCTCTAGTCAAGCATTAAAGAAGAAGAATTTATTGTATAAGATTCAACGCGAAAAAGTGTCTACGATCTTTGACTTATATCTTTCGTCCGTTACAAAACAAACCCTTTTAGGGTTTCGAGTTATCTCTCCAATCTCTCAATTCCACAGCGACTTTATAAACTTCAGTGCCGAAATATAATTTTCGGCATATATTCCTAGATAACACACATCTTGGGTAGTCCATCTGAATTTTTTCGACCTTAAATGTCGTTATAAGTTACTCTACGTAGGATAATCAAACTGTAAGAGTTAAAAAGACGACAACACTATTATGCTTGTACCTATAGCAGAATGTAAAACCAGGCAAGGTACGAGGGTGTGGGAAATAAAGCCGAAATTAAGAAAATGACAAGTGAACACTACTGTATAGGGTACGCATGGCAAATGAAACAAAATCAATGAATCAATTTAGCACTTTTAATTGTTTTGTTTCATTCGAAGATCTTGTGATGGAAGACTTCCGATAGTCTAGGGATTCTGCAAATTCATCTCTTGATTCTCTGAAAATTTTAATTTATGACATCCTACAGTTGTTTTGAAGCCCCTTCACTGAACATAAAATGACTCTTGTAGTTGGAGATTTATGATTTATATTCAATCATTATTTTATTATCATACTTACAACGTTTGAATATGCAATATGATGTATGAGGGGATCTTTGAAAGTACTTCATAAGATTGTCAAGGAATGCAGAGAAGATTCGGTTCGCAGTCAACGCGAGGATTGTCTCGCCCCGAGTTGTGGGAAGGAGAGACGAAACCATCTCCGCATCGAACAGTCGAGTGGGAAAATAGAACTGTTATTTCCGACGAATCTTCTCTATTTTGCCCTGATGCAATCCACTGAAGTCTAAAAGGATTTTCTAACAATGTCAGCTTTAGCATCATAGTATAGATATTTACAGTATATTGTTCCCCCAGATGTAAAATCTCGATATAGAAGTAGAAACATGTTTCTTTATTCAACATGTTTCTCCGATTGCTCTGAAAATCGTCGAATTATATTCGTACTAGCTTATTTCCGATGTTATACCTCCTAAACTGTAAAAGAGTGATTAATAAATGTTGATACTAATAATAAAGTGACACTATCTTGAATTTCGTTTTAATAAACCAACTTTCAAGCTTATCATTCAATTGTGGCAGTATTCTTGTTTGCTAAATACAGTTGCTAGCGGTTTTGTTTTTGTTTTTGTTTTTGCTTCATGTTCTCGTCCTGGTTTTTAAAAAAATCCATGTTCTTGAATGACTTTGCCAGAATGTTTATTTTAAGCTAGAAAGGGAAAACTGGCGAAAATTATCATCTACTTATTTATAAAAACAATTTTTAATATTTCGTTATTATCACTCTATTAATAGCCGACAAATGGTAGTTAAAAAAATGTAGCCATATATTTGGAAATACGTTTTGATACCAAATTATTTCATTTTAATTTCTTGATTATAGTTTCGTTTTTTCCTTAAGAATTTCACAAACCACACAAAAGACGGATAAATATTATCAACATCAAACAGATACCTGATTAAGAAAATAACCCGATTAAAGTGAAGATTATTAGAATATTTTTCTACAATAATAGCCTAATCAGATAACACCATGAAAACACAGGCACAAGATAACTTGCTCTCATTCTAGAGAGTGCATCAAATTAGTGTGATTGCAAGAAAGTTCAAACGAATATATTTATTGTCTCTATATTAACTAGTTTGTTTGTTTTCGCTAATTAGTTGTAGAAAGGCTAACTGTTGTTCGTTGAATGGAGCAAAACACTTAATTAAACGAACGCCAGTAATGTAGTTACTAGTTACGATTGGAATTATTGTGTTTATTATCAGGAAAAGCGATAAGATGTATTATTATTACCAATGATTCCAAAAGAAATGGGAATCAGGTTTTCAAAAATAGATCAAAGAGTAATTAAAAGTCCTCGTGCGTGGGAAACTACTGACAAGAGGCTACTTGTTGATGGACCACTGAACACCAAGGTAACCATTATACAATACATGCCAAATCCATTAGCCTGATAATACTATCTAGATATCAAATAGACATTGATATCTAGCACGGCTATATAGGAAGAAGCTACGATATGAGTCAACGTTGATGTATTTCCGTTTGTGGGCATGGTTACTTTAAATAGCTTTAATTTTCCAGACGTTTAAATATTAGTTTCATATATGCTTATTTTTAGGCTCATCACAAGAATTCTTTTGTTGCCATTTTTACCTTATATAACTCTAACGGCTTACTAACGGACAGCCGACGATTTAAAGTTGAATCATGAATGGATAGAACCATGAAAAAGCACCATCCGTTCTCTATAAGAATAAATGATTTAAATTCAATTCAGTTCAAATCTTATTAGGAAATATTATTGTAACACAATGGTTGGATTGCAATAATTTCCATTTCACCAGCTTCGTAATTTTGCCCGATTTCAGAATTGCATTCAGTGTGTGCAGAATTTTGTTGTATATTCCTAAGGACAGCACATCTTGAGGAGAACGGAGCCTACGGAGGTCGTGCAAGAGCCCCCTCCTATCGGATGGGAGATGGGGAAGCGCCAGTGGATGATGGAGGGTGTGATGGCTGGATGAAAGGCAGGCTAAGGCTGCCAATTTTGTTAGATTACATTTTATTAGTTTGCAATGGAAATGTGATATTATGGCCATTGTATCCGAATTTAAATAGCATTCTAAGTCTATCGAAGTAATCGATTTGCGGGTTTTCATCTCCGAAAACCCGCAAAAAAGCACTTTATTGTGACATACAATTGATAATATTCTATAAATGCATGGCTTCAGCGAGAAACCCTTATTCATGCAAGCAAGGTTGAATGTAATTATGAAGAGTTAAAAATTGTAAACAAAATGGTGAATATCCTGAAAGGGAGCTCGTCCACTGTCCAAATTGACCCAAACAGACTTTCCATTTGTCATGGTTTTGGAACAAAAGAGAACGGGTCCGAATCAAAATGAATCTATAAACCTGCGTGTTGGTCTATTGTTGAACTAAGAATATCACATATCCCCTCAACTTATCACCAAACCACTAATGTGGTTGACTCCATGAATATCCATTTCATCATCTAACGTATTGATCGATGTGAGTTTCCGAAGTAATCATAGATATATCTTTTTTTAACAACCTGCACCTTCTGGGGGTGGGGGGGGGGGGGGGGGTAAAGGAACGACTATCTAACCATCTCCGTGCAGGTAACTCCAACCTGAGAAATGTCCCATGCACATTATGAAGAGTAGTTGTGTTAAGGGGTAGTAGCCCAGTGATAATCCTAAGGGTAACTGCTGGTGAATTGTCCTAGGGTAGGGTATTTTGTCATAGGGTCAGTTAACGTGGGGGCAACTGTCTTCGAGGGTAAAGGTCCGGGGTTGTCAACCGAGGTGGTAGCTTTGGGTGTAGTTGTCCACGAAAGTGATTTGAATAATTGATATTTATTAAGCTGCCAACGAATACAATGGCTTTTTGAAACTGACATTGCGATGATTATGTGCATTTTTTTATATCTTGTAACTATAAGGGTTCCCAATTTCATTTAGATAAGTTTGGAAAAGATTGGGCTCTTTTCTAAGGTTTTTTCAAAGGTTTAAATGATTGGCTACTTAGAATGACTGTTGCTGATCAAGGATAAAATATGCAAAATTATTATTAAAAACGGTAACGCCTTATTAATCAGACTCTTATTTTCCTGGTGAAACTTTAGATGAACACTATGAACCATTAAACTTGATGAATATTGATAATCGTCCATAGTTTCCGACATGGATTTTATAAAAAGACAAATTTATTGAGGTGTTGATCGATTAGTGTGTCATATCTGCGAATAAACGATTAAATTAATGATTGAATGCTTTTCGCCCAGAGACAAAATGCATATGAAAGTAAGCCACTTTCACCTCGTGCGTGATATGGTTTAATTAACTGAAGTCCATAGTCACCTGCTAAAATGTGTAGACTCAAGAAAAAAACTTTGCCATTTAAGACTTGTTTATTTCTTCTTTAAGCTTAAAAATTCGATATTGGGAAAAAATTCGAAAAAATTCACTCTATCACTACCCTACCTGCGAATTTCCGTACCATATACCGTGTGAGTCAAACAAAGTTTACACCTAGAAAATTGCTAATTATTTTAAAAATCCTCTATGAACAGTAGAGTATTACACATCTTATGAAAGAACATTTTATCCCAAATCATTAGGTATCATTTTTGCGTGGTATGTGTTCACGCTTGGATGAACATGAGGCATTGTTTGCGAGAGTGCAACAATCGACTTGCACCAAAGTGATGCCTATACAGCATGTATTATGTTGGGATTAGTGGAGTTAGAGAATGAATTGAGTGTATCAAATGAAATGCATTGGATGTGCTTTTTGCAGAAGCAAATTCACACACACACACGCACATATGTACGTTGATATTTGATATTCGATATTTGATATGTGTGGCATGATTGATGTTATTTGGATCTGCTAAGATCGAATTAATACCCAAATCCCAATTGTTTTATTCAAACATCACACAAGCAACTTTGGCGCAATTCGATTTTTGCACTCTCGCAAACAATGCCTTGTGTTCATCCAAGTGTGAACACATACCACATAAAAATGATACCAAATGATTTGGGATGAAACACTCTTTCATAAGATGTATAATCATTTACTGTTCATAGATGATTTTTAAAATAATTAGCAATTTTCTAGGTGTAAACTTTTTTTATGACTCACAATGTACATCGAAAATATTTTTAAAAAAAATTGAAACTGACTTTAGCCATGTTTTGCTCAATCTAATGTCCCCCCTTGTATTCAATTCAACATGACATTTTAAAAATCTGAGTTAATTATCAATTTTAAGTTAAATTGAACTTAGTCTACGATCGTTATAGCTTAGTCGTTTCTTAATCTTTGCATCAGTTTACAATGGCGATACAACGAACTAAAAAGGTATGTTGATTACTCAAATCAATCTAAATGATACAAAATATAAATGATAGAGTTGTACAAATAAAGAATGGCGACATCCATATTTTTTTACTTTTGCTCTACAATCCTGATATAGCCATAGATACAAGATTTCGATGTTGGCTACGAAAACCACAGCATTTCCTCGATGTATTAGCATCGACTCGCTAATAAGTTTTATGATTTCAATCAAGTGCTTTATAACCGTGAAGGCGGGCAACCAAGATACAGTAAAAACATCTTCCCCGTTATTGCCTAAATTCGGTCGTCGTGCTATTACGGGCCACCCATAAATCTTCCCTCTGACGTTTTTGTTGGCCATTTTTGGGTCGTCAAATTGGACCTTGTTTGCCGTGGGGCCATTGATGGTCAAATGATATGACTCATTGGTGTCAAAATATATATTTTTGTAACACTAACGCTAAGTGAGAAACGTAAAATGATAATTGTAGTTAGATTCCCATTTACTATAGGATGTGCTCCTATCTTCCAATTAACACATAATTAAAGAGGTTATCAATAGGGTTTTTTCTGATTTGGGGGCGGAGTTTGATCTATAAATTCGTTTTGCCTGCCTGGCATATTGTTGAAAAATAAGTGTATTGTATATATTAAAAACCTCTTTAGTTGAGCTTACATGCATTGAAAATGTTATCAATCCGGTATGTAATTTTTGTTTAAAGAACATTAAAGCACAATTAAAACAAAATACATTTTTAAGTTTGGGCATAGCAAAAGGCAGGAATCCATTAATTTAGGGTATTATGGTTGATATTTTTGAAGTAGGCCTATGTTTGGTGTATTTCAATATAACATATAGAATAAGCGAATTATTCTGCTAGAGGAGCTCTGAACTTGGTTAAAGAAGTAAGTATTGAATTCTTTATCAAAATGCGTTTTTAGAAATGTTTTTGAACTCGTATCACAAGATTTGAGATAAACACTTTCATCTTGAAATTCCTATCGTTTAAGTGCTTTAATATTTACTTATAATTTAGCTACACATGACTTGTATATTACAAATGTAACAACTAAATATTACCACAGTCAATGAGTTTTATTAGTATCTCATCTACAAGTTCATAGAGATTTTGGTATCAAAAAAGCTTTTAAGTACGAGAAAAGTGATGTTCATCGAGCATTGAGAGCTAGTGGTGTAAACCTTGTACACATTGCACTTTGCATCTTCTCAATGGAGAGTCCATATGGAAGCAATAAAAACAAGCTATAATTATTCGCGTTATGTGATTGATACAATTTGCTTATTGCAACCTTTCATTTGAAAGACACACACCGCAAGGGTGAAGGTGTTTTCTCAGGATATAGCATGGCAGTTTAACTTTATCTGGCATTTATATATCTTTATAACACCGTAAATCATACGCATGGTTTTCATTGTATGTAGATTTACTTCTTTTTAAACAAATTTACTTTACCTATTTCTTCCGATGTTATGGCCGCTTACAAAACAATCAATGGTCTTTATTTGAGCAAGTCTATTTAGATTTATCCGTACTCTCATAACCTTTCAGAAATGGTATGAAAGTATTGTATCTGTATTTGAATTCCTATAAAAATTGCATTAATTTTATTTTGAAATATTTATACCCTTTAGCAGAGGCAACCAAATTTCTACCGAATCAACCTCAAAGCACACTTTCGATTATTTTTCTTTTGTGTAATTTTCATATCAATTTGTGTTACTTAATCAACTACAAAATGTTTTCGGGAGTTGTTATCCATGCTAACCAATAGCTGTCAACGAAATCCCGAACCCCTCTCGTACAACAATATTTAAGCTTTATCTCAGTCTCATCGAAATACTGAATTCATGTCAAATAACCAGATATTTAAACAACCTATAGTCATATACAATTATTCTGTATTACAACCTGATATATAAATAATGTGTATTGCATCAGAAATTATCATGAAATCAAAAGCGAATTGAAACCTTTTTCATTTTTTTTTTATAAAGTACCAAATTGATGTTTTCTACACGATTTTCCCCTCTGCATAAATTGAAATTATGTTTAATGATGTTATAAAGCAAGGGGGAACACCAATGCTTTTTATGTTTCAAAATTTATTTTTTTGCACCAAACTCGAATTTTGTTATCCCTATATTTATTTTAGTGTTCGTCATTTTTAAAAAACTCATATGCCCTTGTATATATTTTGAAGAAGAAACAAAATTAAAGATGTTGTCCATTAACCAATTGCGCGACGGGACAGGAGGTAGTAAAGTATTATTATTTACATTTACTATTACATTATTGTCTTATCTAACCAGGGTAGCTTCATCACTATTTTAACAACGCTCTTCCCGATGGCCCTGCAATAACCAGGTTTTCTTATAATTTGGGGACTTTAAAAAAAAAATACACTCAGTAGAAATGAGTTACTGGAAGTTCTTTTAACTTTGTTTAGGAAAATATCAAATTACACAGCTATCAAACTAGGTAAGCGCAGGCTCATACCACCTTCCAACTTTGAGAACCCTATACTTGCTAATGATTTTTTTTTTTTAACAGTATCTAAATTTTGGAATTCCCTTCCAAATGATTTGCAAGAGAGACCCACTTTATATGGTTTTAGCAATGCATTCAAAGGTTATTCTCTCCAACAGTTTAACAAATGACCCAATAGACATCTCTTTGTAATGATTATTTTGTCAAGCATTTCATCGCTTTTAGCTTTTTCATCTCGCACCTATGCCTAGCATTTTTAGGGAATTTGCCAGTCCAATCTTATTTTATACTACTATCTTTCTCCTTTGTTTCACTTTTCGCTTCATCTCTCTCTCTCCCTCTCGCGCTCTCTCTCCCCTCCCTATGTATCCATTCTACCCACCTTCATATATTTCTATTTTCTTCCTGCTTATCTATCTATCTACTTTCATCTTTTTTCTCTATATTTCTCACTCTTCTATTTTTAGCCGTAACATGTTGCATTTTGTTTTCATTTATCTTTTTGTCTCAGTCTAGTGTATTTGTATTCTTCTTTCCCTGTATATTAAGTAAGTAGTTTAATTAAGTGAACCTATACGCAACAATTTCGCTTTTAAGTAGGTTCACTTTTTATTTCCGTATTTAATGATTAACAGAACGTTCTTTCGTGTCATTAATTACTCTGATTCAGGAATATTCACTTCCATATTACTAAAAGAAATGGTAATATTTTGTAAAAATTTGTTATGCTTTGTTAATTTTGCATGGAATATAAACAAAAGCAACAAATCAATCATTCACTGTACCCATTTTTTTCACCTATAGGGGTACAAAAAGATGGAAACAACTTTCTCCAATAATGTAAGCACCAAATAAAGATCGAACCCAGAATCTCTCGTATGAGATTTGCGAATTGTGTAATTATCTTCACACTATTTCGTAGGTAACAAAAAGTCTGAACTCTAGAGAATTGAAATCAATGAAAATTTACTTAAAAAAAAAAAAAAAAAAAAATCATATTTCACAGCTATGTGACATTTTGTACAGTACATAATATATAATTGTTTTGTGACCTGTTTACAGCATGCTGTGTCAATATTCAAATTCCATCGATGATAACCACTATTAAGGTTCGATTTTTGAATATACCGCCATATTGTTGTCTCATAAAAAGTATTACGTGATTCTATTTTAAGAAAAGATGTTTAAAACACGTGTAATTAAAAATTATCCAATAAAAAAGTACAGAATCATCGTTATATTCGCAAACAAAAGAATCATTCGATTTCTTTTCTTTCGTCCCTTATCATCTGAATTTCTTTTTGTCTTTGATATCCAGGTCATTAGGCTGTAAAGTGTGGCGTCATGACTCCGATAATAACAACCTCATAAAGAGACCAAGGAGCAGTTCCAAGATTTGTTTTAGGGCCATAAAACTCTTTATCTCCTGCTAACCCTGGGCAGGGACAACACACTACCCTCGGTTCCAGCATCTATTTTTAGTCTTATTAACGAAGATACTAGCACGTTCGCTGGAAATAGCTTCTAAAATGGCCTTATGCCCATTTCCCCCCCTCCAGCTTCTATGTATTATGTGGGGCGTAGGCAAAAGTTCAAAAAGAGATGTTCAAAAATATAGTATTTATTACTTCAAATTGGGCAAAATACTAATTATGTTGGGTAACAAATCCAAAGTTGGGTGGTTACATAATTATCCTCATGGTACATTTTCACCCGGTATGTTTATGAATATGTTTTTTTATGTTACGTTACAATGAGTAAGGAAAAACAAAACCACAAAAAACGAGAAGAATGAATAAATATGGCGATATTATTGTTTCAAAGTGAAATGATCTATTAATTATGCATAATGATTGATTTTTAGCATTATTAGTAGAAAATTGTAGAATAGACAAGAAGCATCGTTAATAATAATAATAATGATAATTATATCAAAAATGGATACTTGTATTGCGCTGATGTCTGTCAGACTTGACACTCAACAATAATTGCTATTCTAACTTTAGCATGGCTGCCATGAAAGCGCTCTAGCATTTTAAGGAATTACTTGAAGCTATAGGAAACCGTGTACCTCGATCACCTTGGTATGAGTGTGGCAAATGTAGATTAATGTCTTGCCAATGACTATATAAAGTCTCAATATTCGACATATTTCAGTCTAATAGCGCATTTCTAAGAAAGTATGTAGACATGCAAAGGATTTAGATTGCAATGGAGACCAAATGATAATGATTGTATAACGCCGGTATAAGCATATATACGTCCTTGCCTTATAATATTATTTTCCCAATTTTTAGCCTTCACTATTAAGGTATAACGTAAAAGAAAAATGAAATATATAAAATAAATATTTACCCGCTTTTATATCCACGCTTTTTAGCACTAATGCTCAATATGTAACCTTTTCCAGTTAATCCAGTATAATTTCTTACGAAATGAGATAGAATTTGTATCTTTATCAAGAATTTATCATGATTTTCTTAACAGGGTAGAATAAGCTTCACATTCAGTATACTTGTATTCATTATTTTCCTGCGTTGGCCGTTAGAGGTATTGTACTGTTCACACAATATGCGTGTTATGTCGCATATAGTGTACTTCGGCGTCACAGTGAAAGCCGTTATAATGACGCCATTATCCACGTCAGTCGTATTAATGTACTCTTAAAGCATTAAAACGACATGTACATGACAAACAAATCTTAAACTTTATTGGCAGGAAAAAATACAGATGAGAAGATGAATAACGCATGAAAATATCTCTGAACAATATTTTTAATAACGCTGCGTATACCCGCGATCAAAACAGACAACGAAAAAGAAATGCTGCATATTTTCTTGTTTTTCTCCCACCATTTTAGACACTGAATGACATGAGATCAACCACAGACAAAGCATTTCAAAATGTTAAATAGTGTCTTTTAGGGAAACCAACACATGACAGAAGAAAGCTTTTAAGATAATTTTTCGTTCTTTTTGAGTATTTATTTATCAGGATTTGTAAAGGACGATTCTAAATTTCGTCTAGACCACGGCTATTGTGAAGCAGGAAAGACGACATTTTGGTGACAAATGTTTCCTAATGGTGCGTGAAATATTCAACTTTAGGGTTCTCACACCCACTGCATTGAAGAAATTGCAAACAGGAAGATGTTCCGGTGGTTGCTTATGGTATCTTTGAATTGTATTATTTTTTCAAATGAGCGCAAAATGTTTCTGACAAAAGAGAGCTTACGGCGGTCTTTCACCTATGTGTTCGGATAATCTATAACCTAACCGCAATGGTTTATATTAAAGTGAAATCAATCTGATTTTTTGGGCTGTTGCTATACAGATACATGAGATCATTTCATTAAAGTTGTTTTCTTTGGAGAGTGAATGATTAAATAATCATCAGTTGAAGGTGATAGGGACGTCGATTTATCATTTGAATTGTTTAGGCTAAGTCTGAATCAAATTTGACGATAAACATTATCTGTTATTGATCCGTTTTGTTAAAATATCTTTCCTTCGAAACAGCTCTGGCAGAAAATTTGACTGGTTGTTGGAAATTGCTGTTAAAAGTGTCCTTCATGAAGATTTAAAAGAACTTATATTAATTTATATAGTCTCTCTTTTTTTATAAGAGAGGGGGTGGATCACAAGGTAGTTTGACATGTCCACGAAAGGAGGTGGTATATAATCTTAAGATAATTTAATAAAGGCGACGCTCCCATTTAAAATGCTTTACTTTTTCTGCAATCAGAAACAAATTCTGCAAAAATGACTTAGTATTTTGTTTTTATTAAGTTTTATTATTTTGTGCTTGGGCTGCAAACATGGATGGGGCGGAAAAAAAGGGGGGGGGGGCGCACCGGCTCTAATACTGGATACGCCTCCGGTATACGCTATTATCTCTCATTGTCATTGGAGGTCAATTTTGCAAATTTTTTGGGAAAGAATTGCATGAAGTTAATGCATCTCTATTTTCTTGGACAATTTGGATGTAATTATTCTCTGTCGAGGAAAGGTACATTCGAAATCGGCATATAATGAACTCAAGTACGATGAAAGAAAGATGAAAATGTAACAAATTACAAACTGCCATTAAAGGCGACACAATGTCTTGGAGCTATCAAAAACGGCGAGACGATCATCATCAGATTTACAATCCCTGAAGGGAAAAAGAAGAAAATACTTGTTCACGTAAGTTCTTTTTGTATGACTTAAAACTCAACGGAGCGTTACAAGATAGTGGAGTGAAAAGGTGAAAGGATAATACTGTAACAACATTAATGACAGTCTGGGGCAAAAAGTCAACATACCCCCTCCAGTAAAAAAGAAGAAAAATATTCAATCAGGAGATCTCCTTTCCACAGTCTTGACAGGTCACATAATAGGTGAATAAGAAAAGAAAATCTTATAAATGCTGACCTCATTTTATGCGTGTCCTCCAAGCTTTCAAACGATACTATCCTATAATCATTCCAAATTCGAATTGTCACTAAGTCTGATTAAGTTTGTTAGAGGTCGAGAAGGGATGTAAAATGACAGTGATAAGTCTAGCTTCGTAAGATGAAAAGCTTGGAGTCTTCTTCTAAGTTCCCTACAGATCAGCTGTTAGACGTAAACATAAATGGTGGCCAGAATTCTGACGCCATCTTCAAGGCCTGTCACCCGAAAGCCGGCAAAAGTAGAAAATATGGTGAAAATGATGACATACCGAGCGGTCACGAAATGGTAGATAATAAGAATGTATTCTGAACGTTAAACGCAAAGATGCAAGTTATAATATAAGAGCGATTACATTTTTAATTACCAAAATTACATTGTGCTTATTTTCTAAAAACATTACGCGTTTCTTGAATACTCTATGGTGATTTAAGGGGTAGAATTAATCCATAATTATAACGATGGAAAACTCTTTGAATGAAAGGAAATACAAGTTCAATAGCGTTTATTTTATGTTTATGAGTGTTCTACTCTTTTAAAGGGGAAACAATTTATTTATTTCTAATACTGATCTGTCATTTTCAAAGTTGATGTCGATGAGCGTTTTACTTGACTGATTATAATAGCAGGCATAATTTATGATATATATACAGGCCTACATTGCCAGCAAGTAACAACCAGGAAATCTACAGCAACTCCTATCCGGGGGTCTCACCGGTCAAGTTTTACTACCACCTTTAATATCAAATAGCACAGGAAAATCATTGGCGCCACGATTTAGCTCCGAACCCGTAACAGTTCAGTTCCAATTTACACTCCTTCGTCGGGAGTCGCTTTTCTACACTTTTACCTCTTTTACCTCTTTTTACATACAAACAAACTAAATCTACCTATTCAGTCCACAGTAGATCCTCAAAATAAAATATCAGCTTATATCTGGCTCATATTTGAATGTACATCCACATTCTTTTAATATATTTATTGCAAATTATTTATTTTGTTGTTGTTAATGTATAACTCTGCGAATGAAACGGATATGTATAAAGTGCCAAAGAGGTGCTTATAAGAATTGTTATTAAACTATATTTCCCATAATGTTTTCGAAACATATAAAACCAGCGTTCATTTAGAAAGAAAGACGTTAATTAACTTCGAATCAGAGACCTCTTGTTCTAAGACCAGTGCTATCCAAGACTGGTATTGATAGCGTGAAACGCGTGGGGAAATGTATAGGTGTGAGTGTGCGGATATGCGCCTGTGTTCATGTGTGTTTGTGTGTATATGTATGGGTGTGGGGACTGGACAGAGAGAAAGTAGTAAAAGTAGTTTGGAACTGTTTCTTCTATAAACTATCAGCCTTCAGGAGAAGGATCATAGTAAATGTTTTATAGTCTGCCTTCTATGTCGCCTACATCAATATGAATTAAATACACATCCGATAACTTGTCAAGAAAACCTAAAAATCAGGTTTCTTTATCTATAAAATTATTGTAAAGATCACATATAACGCTATAAGATATATTTTGTTGGTAGCAAGATTACATGAGAGATCACAGTGGTAAGTATTTAGCTCGCTTCATTCACTATTTTACTATTTTAGCTCATGTACATTTTTTTACTATTTCATTTACTATTTTAATGTAAAATGTTTTCTTCCATCCATTGTTCTATATTCATGAAATTGCAAACATGATAAGTCTCCAAACTACCGTCTTGAACCATATTTTTAATGTTAATAACCTTGAATATGACTTGAATGGAATTTAAAAAAAATTGGTTCTTTTTATTCGATATTTCTCATTTAAAGTTTTCTATACAAATCTTTTTTTTTTAATACAGAATTTCAGGGATGTTCTTTCTTTTAAACTGAAATGATTTCCATCACTTTCATGACCATGTCAAATATCTTTGAATAATTGCGTTTAACGAGCGTATAATTAAACAACTATGCCCTTAAAGCTCTCTCGCCCTCACCGATACATGGCTATCAGTAAGAAAGAGTCGACCAACCCTTCGCGAAGTTAGATTTTGTGTTATTTGGGTATTCTGCAATAACTTGTACAGCTGCCTACTGACGAAGTTGTACATGAGATCTCTGGACTATAATTTCAACAACAAAAATATACATATACATTATTCCTCAGACTCTTGCATTAGTCAAGATAAATATGTAAAACCTGGATATTTAAAAAAAACATACTCGGAAAAGGAAAAGATTGTTCCGATTTTGTTCTTCATTTATATTTGAGGAAAGTCTTTAAATTGAGTAATTTTCTTTTACAAGTGTTGCTGGAATTTATTTTATTTACATTTTGTTTCATATAGAATACCCCCACAGAATGTCATTGTTATCTTACCTATTTAGCAGATAACTATATAATCTTGCATGCTAAATTTTAATGAATAATAAATTCACCTTTTTTTTTAATGACAGAAACAGACTAATTGCAGTGAAAAACATCCACATCGTTCAGTTTTATATCTGGTACTTCAATCGAGTTGTGCTATTCAAACGTGACACAACTCGTAATCATATCCCTAGTAAGACTTCAATCTGCAAATAATGAAAAACAACAACTTACTGTTATTCAAGTAATCAAAAATGGGGCTTTCTTTTTTTTCCCTCCTTTTTATAGATCAGCTTTTTCTGAAATCCATATTTCATTACTCAGTCAAAAGTTGCACATTTCCCATCGTTCACGAGATAGTAAAGTCTCTTGATGTTATTTTTAATGGCATTTGGAAAGACGAGAGATGAAAAGTATATAATCATAATATATTTGTAAAAAGAAATGTACAATTTGGTGATTTAAGAAAAGTTTCGATGAGGGTTATGAAAAAGACTCTCTCTCGTTCTCTCACTCTCTCCCCTCTCTGTTCCCATCCTCTCCCCTCCACCTCTCTCTCTCTCTCTCTTTTATGTCGTTCATTATCTCCTTGCTCACGTATTACTCCTTCTCATTCTCTCTCTCTCCCCCTCTACCTCTTCTTTCACCTTTCCCCCTCTCCCTTCCTTCCAACCTTCTCCATATAATACTTTACTTCAAAATAATACTTGTGAAAGGGTTAAACGTTTGTGACAGCTCGCCAAAATTGTAACGTGAGAAAGTGAGCGATAATCACATATCGTTAAATCATGGTGCTCTTTTCTCCTTTTTTTCCCTCCTTTGTTTTCTTAAAATAAATTTGACCAATGACGATGTTTTTGTTTTTTAAGTTGGAATTAATGTAGTGTGTGTAAAAAGAGCTGTGAACGAGCGAAATATGGTAAATGTAGATGTATCGGCGATGACGATGATGCTGGCCTTCAATCATTAGTTGGCTTTTTAAACGTGAGAAGTGCATTGCGTCATAATCTTGACGTATACTATGGAACTACCAGAACAACATAAAGACAAAAGATGGGATAACTTGATTAAAATAGATTGAACAAAACGTTTTATGGCTTCCAGACTATTGCCTTGACATTTAACTTGTAAGTCTTCTGAACTAAGGGAAACTAAAGGAAGCATTTTATGTCAAAAGGGTCAAAAGTTCATTGTGGTAATTCTTAATTTCGACATGTTTGTACGTTTACGATTTTTTTGTTTAAACCAGGTTTCCATAAGCTAAGTTTTTCAGTTACAAGTCTATTATAATCAGTGCAACATTTCAATAAATTTGACCTCTTTAAAAATAATTACGTATATCTTTGGAGTTTTTTGGAATGAAACATCTAAAGGCATATTTTTTCTTCTCAATCAACGATAAACGTCGGAAAATATAACAAAATGTGCTCTTCTAGCAATACTAATGTGTTTCGCATTGAATTTGAATCGTTAAAGTGGTTTTAGCGCTCATATAGAGACAGTCGACCATAATTTCATTCCAAAAGGGACTATATTTCTACAGAAATGTAAAGTACCAAATTTATGAAAAAAAATAATTAATTGCAAGATTTCTTCAAAAAGGATAATCAAAATGACGTAATGCAATATTTCTACCATTTAACAAAAATAGTGATAATTGACAAGGAAAAGTGGTAAATTAAAAGTCCTTGATATACTCAAAAACACTAAAAAGTGAATTCAGCCGCTTTGGGCATTAAATTATTCATATATCCAAGAAACTATACTTATCAGAGGGGGAAGGGGTCTCCACAACTTTCAGTTCTCGATTTAATATGGTAACAGTTGGTTCACCACGATGACAATTGCACATTAATTTTGCTGAAACAATTTGGATTTCCAGACAGGAATGTTGATAGGGCGGGGGGGGGGGGGGGGCTGGGGCTGTCGAACACATTCTTCCAGGATAAATTGAATAATTTTAATATATTGAACTATTCCTGCCCCACCCACTGCATGCTTCACAATAAAATGCTATTGTACTAATATATGAGTGTATTTAAAAACTATTAGCAAGTGATCTCCCTACAAATCCCACACTTATAATGCCCTGCCTGACCCCAATGGGGACTGTGTACCCGAAAACTTGTGTAAATACTCTTTCGATATCATGTTTCTCTCCATCCCATCATCTTGAAAGTTGTACTCGGAACCCGCGCCCGTGAACCGAACTGTCGATGTAATAATGTTACTGAGAGCCACTGAAGAAAGGAGATAAACATCTTGTTCGACATGGTGTCGTGTGCATAATGTCAACAATTTAACATGATATTCTTTATCTTTCTTATGTTGCGTGGAAAAGAACTTTGTACTCGTCAATAGTGGGATGAAACAAAAGAGCCCGAAAAGCACATGGACGAGTTTCTTTTACTTGATATAGCCTTTTTTCAGGATATGTGGAAGGCAACAATCCCTGAAGGGCCCAAACCTTGCGGCGAGCCACACTTAAAGGACATGGGCAGAATATCTGAGTTAAAGATATTGCTGTTGCTATACTTTTTCTTGGATCTTCGCATGCCTTGTATATCACGCAACTAAGGCCAAACAAATTTTGGCTGTAGATAGTTTCTACAAAGTAAGCATGTTTTAAGACACCAGTCTAATATACATTTGGCGGAAGAGATATTCGGGGGTAGTGTCTGATTGGTTATTTGTCAGAGGCATGTTAAACTAGAAGGTATTGTCCTAGAATAATTGTTCATACCACATCAGCAGTTTTCAACAAAGTGCTTACATGATCATTGTTTCGGGTGCCACAGCACAACCAATAACTCGCATAGTCTTTCAATACGAAAATGTTATTGCCGAGGCTAGAGTTGGCACCATAAATGTATGTAGGAAGGCTCTAGAAAGAAAAAAATGAGAAGGGGAGGGGGTGGGGGTGGGAGCGAAAACGATATTGTCAGAAAAAGAGATGGCGGGGGGGGGGGGTTCCGTGGTATTATTTTTTCATAGGAAAATTATGTCGGAATTCTCGTGGGCTCTCTCAATGCTCACTTTAAAAGTGGGAGGGGGTTGGATAGGAGCAATGACAGAAATCCTATAGAAATATAAACCGAGGAAATATGAATCTCGCTGGCCCTCATGACTATCACAAAACGGGCTGAAAATGCTCATATGAAAACGATTTGTGTGCTTCATTTTTTGTTTAATCTGGAAGGAGGCTGCCTGTTCTACTACCCTGGATCCGCCTTTGGAAGGGGATGAGAATACCTACGAGTGTCTGGTATTCGCACGGCTTTTGTTTGCTTGACAAGGCTTACAAAGATAATCAACACCAACAATCTTGACACTATGTCTTACGGCGCCTGGTATGTCTGTAGTAGATACCAACTGTCTTTAAAAAAGGGGAAAATTCCAACCCAAATTTATATTTTTTATATTTTCATTTTTATCATAATGTTTCCATTATGCGGTTCGACACAAAGCAAAGTTTGTCAAGGTTAAAGGGCGTGTTTATGTTGGTAATTTGTTAAATAATCATAAATGGAAAAAAATTGACTTAGTTTCACAGGGGGTATAGTCTAAAGAGTGCTCTTTTCAAGTTAGTTTGTCCAGCCACCGTGATAAAAAAAATGACATGAAGTGTCAAACGGTAGATGCTACTAGTATGACATCTGACCTTAATTAAAACTATGTAGAATAGCGACCCAGTTTTAAAGTTAACCAAACCTTTTACTATAACACTTTGCAAAAATTGAAAACAAATAGTATTCGGGTCTGTTTGTATTGCTCCTAACTGAACTACACTTATCGACATTTCGTCTTATCGCTGTCTGAAGCTCGGTTTTTATCAAAGAAAGATTGTTGACTTGGTTTTGCCCGATGCACTGTTTAAGATGTAATGTTAGAAAGAAAGAACTTGTGGACTCATTTTTTTAATAAGATAAGCCATTTTTCGGAAAGATAAATTGGCACGATGTCAAATACTTGGCCTTTCATAATTCTAAATTTAAATGAGAGAAAACCTGACACTGCATACTTTTATAGTTTGCTCTAAGAAAAGCCAGGTACGCCTTAATTACTGTTTCAACGATGAGGTAACCCAGATTCCATTCTATCGAATTTATTCAGAATATTTGTAATGCTTTATGCGTTCTTTCCATATCGCTCTTTGTCTCCCCATCACCAGTCCGTTATGGAGAAGACAACATCCCTGCATCTGTATTCATTTCAAAATAATAACATTAAGCTTTATTTCCTTTTTTCCCAAACATTTCAAACTTAAACTTCTACATCGAATCCGCTCGAGACTCGCCCAAACGTTATCGTGTCTTACCCTTATCTGAATATTCAAAATATTAAGTGGTCTGTTCAGAAAAAGATTGTAAAGGCATTCTTAGCATATCACTTGTCTTTATCCAAGAGTCCGAACAAATCCTGAATATTATCTTATCCAATGTTTGAGCTGGCAGCTCACTCCTGCGTGTCAATCATACGTTTTTATCAACATTAATTTGGTAATGATTGATGAAAACTTGATGATCGAGTTGAATGCCCGACAAAAACTCAGTCACACCCCCAGAAACGTTGAATTGGCAACGTCCATGTTGAATAATTAGTCGCTAGTTCTCAACCACCAATCGGAACTAAGATTTTGCATGTTACTGGCTTGATGATTTAAAAGGGCAGTCCTGATTGGCCAATGGTGGGATTTTAAGGATTGAATGCAACGAGCAGCAAATTGCTCGTGTATTCAGATAAGAACAAGAAGAAAATCATGAGTAAGTTATTATCTCACTGCTGTACGAATGGTGAATACGTAGGCAAATATATCAAGAGATAGATTAATTGAAAACTAAGCACAAAGAAAACAGGACAACAATTTTGCAGATGGGGAAGAGACATACAACAGCTTTGGCAACTCTCGTGGGATATACACTACATACAATACATACATATATACCGGCATATTTGAGTTGTATTTGTGAAATAAGAGAGTGCGTGTGTGTGTGCGTGTGCGTGTGTGTATGTGTGTGTGTTTTACAGAAAGAGAGAGGTAGAAGTTGAGGGGACAAAAAAATTATATCTAATATCATATTTACCGATTTAAACAATTTACGATTCTGTTCTTTATGGAATAAGGAGAGAGAGAAAAAAAAATCTACAAAAAATTAAACACAAAGAATAGAAGTGAATCTGTTTCTGATCATCACAATTTAATTGCAAATATGTACATATAAATTCAACATCATAATATCTCCTTAGCAGTATTTCGTGAAAATCGCCAGACCAAAGACATAATAACAATAAACATATATAATAGATATCTATATCTAAACATGAATAACCATTGTAAGGGAGTGATCAGTATGGTTTGACGCTGTCAAGAAATATGTAATAAGAATAATAAAACAGATTTAAATAAATGCAGAATCCAGCATAGGAATTCAGTCCAAGAAGTACATTGCAAGATTTATAATATTTTTGATTATATGCTTCTCGAAAAGGTACTGGGAGCACCATCGTCATTGAAAGGAAAGAATGTTTTTCTCTATACAATTCATAATCAGGGTAATACAATAAATATTTATTTCAAACTTGTTTAAAATTAACGTTAATACTCGATCATAGCAAAATATGAGTTATAATCCTTTACATAAAAGTCCTGATGCACAGTTCCGAAAAATATATCTTCCCAGTGTTTGGTGTGAAATTTTAATATGTTATCTGGTTGAAGAGAATAAAAGCTCTATAACAGAAATACTTTGTCAGAAGAGCTGTAATAAGCAAATAGTTAATTAAAAAACAGTGAATGTTTGATACTGGATGTGTGGTTGAAAGAAAAATTGTATAAGCCTAACCCAACGTTTCTTCGTTGTTGTATGTGAGTTAAATTTCGAATTAGTCAAAACAGAGACATTGTAATTTAATTGAAATAAAATATCAGAATTACTTTTTAAGTTGTTCCACGGTATACACAATAAACTGCTATACTTAAAAAGGGAACTTACTATACACTACATTTACATTATAGCTCGTGAATATATGAACTAGAAATAACATAAGAAGAACGACATTTTGAGGTAGCTGTTTTTTACTGATCTAACGTCTATTCCATCGTTCACATAAACAAAGTTTGTGCTTAAAAACTGAAGGTGTTCTTACTAAGCCCATGAAGTCAGATAATTAAAAACAAGATGAACATTTTTTAGAATGATCAAAAGCTCAACTGTAATTAAAATAATTTTCGTGCATTTAGTGTTACACGTAACAGTGATTATTAAACCTTTTTAGCTGTGATAAAAAAAAATCAGAACAGATATTTGATTAGAGGTAATAATGGTGAATGTATAGTCTGGTGTTAATTCCCATGAAAAAAAGCCATTCTTCACATACCATAATGGATGTCTATTCATAGAGCTATAGTATCCTAATGATACTGCTTTAAATGGTCCCATGGAAATAGAATAAACCTTGTCAAATCAAAAGTTATCGAAACTACGAATACGTAACCACTAGCATTTCATCAATATCCATAACATATTGAAAGTCTCGATTTTAATCAATAAACGAATGTAAACATCAAAAGTTACAATTACAATTACCAAATTATGTTTTTTTTATAATCACAGTCAGTTAAAAAACTCCATGGACAGCAAACACAATCATTAAAGAATGTTCCCTGTGACATATTAAGTTGAACACACGCCCATTTGATTAAATACATATTTTCATTAGCCTACTGCTGCTATGTTCAACATTAGTATAATAGTAGTTTTGGGTATTTAAACGGCAGCCATTGATAAAAACAAAAGAACTTTGTTTGTGAGGCCACAAACAACGTTACATGATTATCTTTTGATAAATTACACATGTATTATACTGATAGCATGGCATGCTTTATTTGTAACGGTTATACTTATATGCTACTGATGATTAAAAGATAAATAAGTCGTTCATCGCTTTTCACTTGCACTACAGCCCGCCATTCTAATTAAAAGAACATATTCGGCACAATATGAATAGACGCTATCTTTTCCCCTGATTCGAAAAATTACTCAAAATATGATTTGTAAAACTAATTCGATAAACAGTGATAAAACATTTGGACAAGTCCTCATCAAACATATTTTGCTGAGCTTTAGATATTACATGGTCCCAAAATACAATGTGAAGCAAGTGTCTATTTATTACCATGCGTCGTGTGCGGACATGTTACTACATTTATATTTAACCAGTATATTTTATAAATTTCAGATACTCGCGAGTCAAAAAAAAGAAGAAGATAAGTGAAACCACATAATTATGTAATATAGTATCATGGAATTCTACAATTAGAAGCTACAGTGACAAAAAAGATCAAAAAGCCTGAGCATCAATAATTTGTGGCTTCACTTGTGACGGTCTGATATTCGATGACATCGAGTTCATATTCTTCGTCAGTTCTAAACTGTCTTCACTACTCGGTGACGCGCATGCGTGCTGTGACGGCGAATTATCTCGCCTTTCTAATGTTGCATTGTGGTTCGTCAGATGTCGTTGCGTGGTCGCCTGCGCAGCGCGTTCCATACCACAATCGCCGGCCATCGAGCTCATATCATCATGGTCAGTCCTTGAATCGGGTAAAATCTTCTCATCGCTGGCGATGATGTCACTTTGACTGCTGACGTCGCTGCCATCAGCGTCCTGCTTCAGTGGTTTTCTCTTTGCTTCCTCTTTCTTCCATTTCATCCTCCTGTTTTGGAACCAAATTTTGATGTGTCGTTCCGTTAAATTCAACATGGCGGCTAGTTCGATTCGGCGGGGACGGGAAATGTACTTATTGAAGTGGAATTCTTTCTCCAATTCCAGTAGTTGTCCTCGAGTGTAAGCTGTCCTTGTTCGTTTGTTTTCATCGAAATCAGCAAAGGAAGCACCTACAGCAAAGAAACGATACAATGACGGATTTAAAAATCAAGAAGAGTTATAAAGTTTAGAGTCTGTTTAAATTTATTAAATTAAAATTCACGCAAAGGGGGGGGGGGGGGGGGTGGGAAAAGAAATTTATATGGGAAAAGAAAACTCGAAACATGACGCTCTTAAAAGAAAAATCCATGAAACACGCTAAGAGTTTAAAAAGCCCCCAAAACACACCAAGGACAATGTATCAGAATAACCCTTTGGTAAAAGCAAACTTAGTTGCCAAAGTGTGGTCATATATTTAACATTAGAAAAATATCATTAACACAGAGGTGCATGACACGATACTCTTTATCATTGTTATGGTCATTTGTAGTTTCATGATGCACTACACAATTTGAACAAAGAGTGCACATAATATGGCAGTGTTTTAGTTAGTGGGACGAAAAAGTCATGATGAATGATTTTAACTTTTTATTGTAGCCACACTGTATGATGATTGTTGCGGTGACAGTGTAAACCACAATGATACGTGATTCCCTTTTTCAGATTCCATTTGTGGAAACACTGTGGTGCACACACTCCTTACTACAAACACTGTTTAGCACTATGAGTTTCAAAATGAAAAAGAAAGAGAAAATGTGAACAGTATTAATGCCACACTGAGATCATGTACATATCTCATGTGACCACACTGTAACACACACTGTGAGAACGCTGGACACAGTGTGAACATCCACACTTTCACACTGTAAATGCTTTTTGAACCTTTTTGCGGCTACAATACAGTGCGCACACAGTGTGTGGGCATACTGTATAACACTGTGACACACACTGGATACAAAAGAGAACACAGTCTGAACAGTATTCACACTGTCACATTGTGATTTGTTTCATATTCCCTTTTTGTGGCTAAAGTGTTATGCATAGACACTGTACTTTCATATGGGCAAAACTAATTAACACTGTGACACAATATTAAAAACAACGAGTACACAACTTGAACAATATCCACACTGTCAAACTGAAGAAAAAAAAGAGGATTTTCTCAGTGTCAACACTGTGAGGAAGACTTGCTTCCACAGATGACCCCACTCTTTAACACTGTGCCACACCTTGTAAAAACGTAGTTCAAATTATTAGAAATAATTGCTATGAAACATCCAAAAGAGGTTTACCTGTGACAGTTTCGGTGTCTGAGGAAGTGTCAGGACGGACGCCGAAACTCTCACAGTCATGACACAACTTTTGGATGTCATAGATTTCATTTGTAATAAGTGAAAGCAAAAGAACTTATACTATGTTTGCAGGGTCAAACTGTATAATATATTTGTAAGTCGTTCTGTGGTTAAAAAAGGTTTTCGATGCAACAGCGTGTGACAACCTTTTTAATGACTGACAAAAACCTCTCTGCTACCTCTGACACCAACTCCCGACCAGTGCTTGTCGGGTGTCGATGAACGGTCGTATCTTAAGTGTGACTTAGGCTTTAAAATATATTGTTATAATGTATATGATTTGACCACAATCTGGCGATAAAGGTGACACAATTACTATTATATTGTCATGATAATAGATTCTGCTTTATGCATCTGACATATATCTTCAATGCGGTGTCATGTGTTTATGATGATGGCCCCTAGTGTAACTTATAACGGTCATTGAACCAAAGAGTAACTGATCTTCAATAACGTCTTCATGGCAAGAGCCATATCAGCAGACTAACGACCCTCGTCCTATTCTAACAAGGCCTTTATGTTATTTGTTTGAGAATTAGTATCACGGCGAGCCTGTCCTTTATTCATGAATCACGGATGGACAATCATGACTGGTCTGAATCGGGTGGAAGGACCGAGCGAGAACCCAATTAATTGAAAATTGCTGGCTTGAATTTGGATAGAACGAGCCCGTTATAATACACGACACAAAGAAGGCCGCCGTGTGATTGTTACTGTTGCAATCCTTGTGTATTTTACTAAGCTCTCAACAAAAAATGTTAACGGTAGGGTGATGATGGGGGTATCATGACCCCCTGTCTGTTTTGAAGAGGGTTTAATCTTATCACAACAATGATCGGATGAAGACGGTAGCCAAGAGGTCCAAAAACAGATCTAGACTGAGCTACATCTTGACCATAGGATAGCCATTGCCATTAGTCCCAGTTAAATGGCACTAGTCCATTCAACTTTCGGCTTGCAAATGGCGTCGCCGGGGCGCACTTTAATAATTGTTCAATCACTTCGGGAACAAAAACACTATTGACAACAACATTTTTGCTTACTTTCAAGAACCGCTGACTCTTACAAAAAAAGCCGAAAAGCCCCCTTTTTGCAATTGATCTCATTTATGTGTTGCGTCTTTACAGAACCATGCCTTTCTAATAATCACCTATTAGTTGAATACACGTTGCGCGGGCAGACTTTTAGTGTCTTCAACATAGAGAGGCTTCTTTTAAATGACGCTCTCTAAAAAGAACAATTACATACAAAGATAAATTCTCCCTAGCGTTTAAGTGTTACAACTCTAACCCTTTACCCGAGAGAATAGTCCGACTTCTCGCAACAAAATACTTAACCCACAAACTGCTATCACAGACGATGCTCCTGGAATTAACAAAGATTTCAATGCATGTTGGCGATCAAGGACTTAATACGACATGTCTAGATTTGTGATCCCGTCTGCCTATACAGGTTGCCACAGACAATGCGATGTGCAGTCATCCTGGAGTCGGGAATCCATGTTAAAGTTACTGCGTACAACACTTCTATGCACATTCTCTGTTTGATTACGGCATTACGGGACATCTTAATCCGATGGCGGTCCCGCTTTGATGTCATGGGGATGCACCCGAGATAGTCATGTCTCAGGACCAGGACCAGGGTTAAAGGTAAACTGGAGTTCTGGAAATAAATTGTACACCGTCTGTTTTGGGCTAAGGAATCGTTATTTTCTGTATTATGGTGAATAAGAATCCTCGCATATAGGTCGCTTTGGACCAGCAAAATATTTCAAGAAAATGTAAACATTGCTAAGAAGATCATACACATACAAACACAAATATGCCCATAATTATTATGGGGAAAGGTATTGTATTGCCCGGTGTACCCATATCTCTACATAGTTCTGACACATTTTCTGTCAATAAACAATTATCAAACATTTATTTACAGTTTTATTGTAATTGATGTAATTTCCTAGATTTTGTTGTTGATTATTTTGTTTTGTTTGCTTCTAAGAAATAAATGAGATCTCGTTGTATTTTTTGTTATTTACAGAAATCCAGACTCCCTTTAAAGTAAAACACCACAGTATAGTGATACCATGGACAAGCATATCTCTACTGTAGATGCATTTATTTAGGCAAGGACATGATGCACTGAGTTATAGTAAAATGAGGGAAAAAGGCTCTGGTTTACGTAACTTTGTGGACGTTTGAATTTACATCATTTGTTCAAATTTGTTTAGTCTGAAGTATTCAGGGAAAAGCAACTATGTTTCAGCTATATAATTCAAAAGAGGAAGTCATGCATGACCAGCATTAAATGAAGAAGCATGGTTTATATAGGGTTACCCCATTCGTTGTAAATTATCATAGTTGAGCAACTTTTAAATCTCTTCTATACATTGTCTCTCCCCAATATTGGCTAATTCTTTATCGTTATTACTAGTATTTTTATGATACCAGTACATCAGCAGGTATATTGCCCGCAGTTGTATAATAGCAGGTGTGGTATTTTGTGGCATTGAAAATATATATATGACAATATAGATTAGCAAAAAAAGAATAACATTAATTTAGAAAGTAAGAGTTTCAAGTACATACATCAACATAATAACTAAATAGTTGGACACCTATACTTATAATGCTTATTTGTGAATATTCCACGAGACACAATTTCATAACATTTATATGAAATCGAAATGGAAAGTTATTTCCACCTTAATGAAAATTCTGAATAAAAAGACCCAAAATAATTTTGTCACGTCCCTAAGTTATTGCTTTCAGTGACGTCTCAAAAGCTTATGATCTGATCATGGCATCAAAATAATATGGGCAGCCCGAATGCTGTAAACTCATTCCAAATTGTTTTGATATTTTTCTGACTCTTCTCAAAGAGGAAGATACCTCTTCTCCACCTTTTGCCGGATACGACGCCACTAGTCCTTTATTTAGTACTGTAGCACAAAACTCGAGACAGAGTAAATATCTCATTTAGATCTTAATGTCAGGCAAGAGCCTTGCCCCAACTCTGACCTCATGTGTTCATCGCATGTTAGAATAATCGTGTATAGCGCAGAGGATGTCCATCAAACCAATGCATTCTCGGTTGATGTCAGCCTTAAAGGGATTGCGTAACTTTGTCTCAGATTCTCAAACAAAATCCTTGATTTAGCTCATGCTGCAATGATATTTATAAACCTTTAGGTCAGTCAAGAACCCCATAACTTTTACAAGCCGATCGCCTGTCTGATTATCAAGATATTTATGATTGGAAATCGAAATCAAATTTTGCGTTTTCCTAACGGTTTTCATAACACTACAGTCTATTGGGAAAAACGAGTATGGGAAAACCGGTCAATCAAAGATTTTTTAAAAACTTTGTTAAGGCACTTCATGATCATTTTGAAGCGCAATTTTTTTAGGGCTTCATTATTTCACCATATCACAGACACCGATAACACGTAGGGCCATGCATCTCAGATTTAACATTGTTAAACGATGCCTTTAACAAATTATATATAAATTGATGATGAAAAACTTATTCCTAAATCAAAGAATAACAATTCTACCCTCATTGTTTAACATACGATAATTTTGCATTAAAGATACACATCCCTTTTGTATGATAAAAATGCCTTTATGCTTATTTCATGTCATGAATATTATAGTTGGTGTCTCTGTTCCGATTGTTAAGTCACACCTGTCTTAACATTTTGGAAACTTAATGGATAATGTTTGATGAACTTATACTAGATGACACAAATATTTCCTAACTGATCGGAATTAGAAATAAATATAGAATGATATAAGATAAGCATATTGTTTTTGTTGCTTTTTTAAAGATTTGTATTCGTAATTATTTCGCATTTACGTCTTATAATTATATCTAACGATAATCAGCAAAATATTATTGGTGAAAATAGTGAAAATGACAAAAGCGGTTAATTAGTAATCATTCAGTGTTGTCCGGTTTCATTGTGGACAGGTTTATTAGTTCCATTAACTTATTTCACAAATACATGCAATATCAGATTTGACTGTAGGATTCAAAATCTTAAATTCTATTTAAATGTGGTCTAATGACAAAGAACATAATCTAACATATTGTAAATTAACCGTTGAATGTAGCTCCAACAGTAAGAACTATGTCATCCGTATGAGTTCTTAATAGTAACAAAAAGAATTGTTATGTTTTGTGTGACTCGTTATATAGCAAACATGTACCAACATAATTTTAACCTATACAGAGATGGAGAGTATTGGGATTTTATGTATTTTTTTGGTAAAGAAAAAAACTTAGTACCGAATTAAATTTACTGGAATCCTTCTCCGCGTCACCAAACCTATTTAAGTAACGCATGTCCAACCAAGACACCTAATCCCGACTGAATGGCACACCGTTGAGTAAAAACGACATAATCATTATGATTTAATTACATGGCTGGAGAATTTGTATTGTTGTCGCTCATGAAAGTGATATCAGTCACCCCAAAACCTATTGAAATGAAGTAAAACCCCTGGGCCTTGTTGGATTATCTCTTCATTCTCGCCTTATAGCTACTTTAACCGGTTTAACAATATATTGGAAATACTTGCAGTCGGTTGGGTGGAGGTACACCTTTTTAAATGGGGGTCTCCAGAAGAACCGCCAATAATATGTATAGGTTTGTCGACGGATTAACAACAATGGCAAAACATGTATTACCTACAACAAGTGCAACAAGTGTAAACCAGTTCAAATCCATCCTTGGGAAATATTGGTACAGCCACCGCCTTAAGTACAGTCCATACCAGAGAAATAGCATTACCTGGAGGGGCAAATAAGGATATCTTTATGCCTCAACCTCGAAGTAATATAATGAAAAGGATCTTTCTTTTTTCACAATTATTGAAAAGGACGGGTAGAAGATTGGCGTTAGCAAAAGTGGATTTTCCGAGAAAAAAAAAATGAGGTCGTGAAATAGGCTTTCACCATTTTTCTCGCGACGCCCCTACCATTCGGGGATGACACTGTCACACAATATCTGAGGTGACTATTTTAAAGGAACTTAGTTATTCTACAAAACATGATAATTGATTGATTACCATGAATGATTGCTATGATTGATTGATTGATTACCGTAACAAATGCATGACTTGATTGACATTAATATCTTCTTCCAAAATATTTAGAGCTTGGATTGACAAAATCGAAATGAATTTGAATTAATAAAACAATTATGATAATCAAAGTGTAGCAACAATTTTTTTCTTCATTTTCCTGTTCTGCATCAAGGACACAAATAAGTACAGGCTCGGAATATTGTTGAAAGTAATTTTCTAAGTATACTTTGTTTAAGATATATTGTAAAACAACATCTGAAGAGCTAATACCTCAACAAGCTCTGCTTCTAGTAAGTTCCTCTGTTTTTGTGCTATTTCTATTATAATTGTTTTTACATTGTATATTTGTGTAATTTACTTATTCATTGTTTTATGTTTTACATGAGAAATAAAAATCATTTGAAATGAGCAATTACAAACAAAACATAGAATTTATATTAAGTTTTCAGCTTTAAAGAGGAACTCTGAATACATTAAGAATGGCGTGATTGTTTATATATGATTTTGATGCATCTGTTAAGGGTGTCTGTATGCTATCATTGTGTGTTTTTTCTCTCTTGTTGATGTCGTTAATACTTCATAAAAGCAAGCTGTAATGGCCTTGTATTTGATCCTCAAATGAAATATAACATTTAATGATAATAAGCTGCCTATTAGTTCTGAAAATGAAAATGAGGTTTATATAATAATAGCTATGATAATAACAATAATACTGCTTCTTGTGTAGCACTCATGTCTGTTAGAATTGACACTCCTGGTACTCCACGATTATCACCCTGGCCTCAGAATGGCTGTCATTATGTCAATCTAGCATTTCACCTCTATTGATGACGTTGTTTTCCATCGTCTAAAACATTAATTTTTCGTTTTGGTAATCACCTTCGTCATTAAAACAAAACAAAACAACCAGAAAAATCACACAAATCGATGCTTTCAATCCCTTAATATCTATTCTTTCTTAGTTTAATTAATTATAACAAATTATATTTTTGTTAATTGATTGGCTACATATACCTTTTTAGAAACTGACGAGAATAGACTTGGGTGTGAATGAAACAATATTATTAAGTTTTATAAATATGCTTCACACTGGAAAAATGTGATAAACGTATAATTTATGACAGTTTCTAGCTCGCTTAATTCGTATGTTAGACTTTTTCTTGCAAAACTTTCTCATTCATATATAATGTGTAAATATGTTATTTTTGGTTTAATTATATATTTGGCGGAGGTCTTGATTTCCTCCGCTAAAATTATTTTTACATCATTATAAAATTACTTTTTACTATAGTCATATTCCAACAGGGCGAACAGAAATTATAAACATTTATTCATCTTTTAAAGGATAATTTATTTTTAACTTTTAATTTTTAATTATATTGTATATTTTATATTTTTTCTTTTTTCGTTTAAATCAAGAATTTTCTTCTATCAAACGAAGGAAAAAATAGCACATCAGGCTGGTTGGATTTAAGAATGACAAGTGTGTATATCCATTAAAAGATCAATGGAATGGTTCGATATCACGCTTCAATGTCATCTCATACGTCCTTCACGGAAGGTAGACAGGTTTGATAAATGAAGAATGTGATTGAGCATTGCTCCCTAATGTGAACATGATTATATTAGAGGTGAACTTTGATTCCTTAAACGTTGTCTCATCTGCTTTAAGAATAACTATATACCATCAATACGAATGATTTCTTCATAATGGCCACTAATAGCCGAGGTATAAAATCCAAGCCTCGCCTCATTACAGTACAAGGAGCTTTACTTCGTAATCCTATTAGGGTTGTTTAAAAAGAAAGAGTATTTATTTTTGTCAGAGAGACCGCCAAGATAAATCAGCGAGATGCTCAGAGATTCCGCACCGGGTCTCGTCGCGTCAGTGAAGCCATGCACACCGCACGGACAGCGTCGTTTGGAAGAAAAGAAAAAGACTCCTAACCGCCGATGTATTACAGTCTTTAACATCCTAATTACAGAAAGCATGACTCGAGGACTGTTTGTATTCAAACTATTCAAGAGAGTTTAGAGAGGGTATTGTGATTTAACGGAGCGAAAAGATTGCTTTAGGAGCGGAACCCTTTAAGGAGAGAAATCCCGATTCAGCCCATTTAAACATTTTAAGCCACAATTATACACCTACCACAAAAAAGGGAATACTTTCCCAACGAAACAAAATAAAAGCAGAAAATATACGTTGAATTGAGATTGGAGATACAAGGAAAAAAAGAAAGGGAACGACAGATCGTCAAGTCAAACCTGCTTCTCAAAACGATGATTCAAAAATGAAATCCAAAAGCTTAATTTACCGCAAACATAAAAACAAGAATGGATTTAGAAGATGTTCACGGAATATCCACAATATTTTGGCATTCATTGCAGATTTGATTCAATTAAAAATTCTTCATTTATTTCTTAAACCTGTAAGAACGTAATTAGTGGTTCTGGCTAGTTCAATTTCAAACGCCTTCAAATGTCAATACTTAGATAGTAAAGAGTTTATAGAGTTTCACTCTTTAAGCTCATGGTAATAAATAAGTGTAGATATATATATGAGAAATTGTAGCAATATTATTATCCGATACGAACAATCTAAATTTAGATATCAAATAAAGAGAAATTTACAAAGTTACAATTATGAAATACATATATTTCTTTAAGAAAATATCAAGACGGGAATAACTGGGTTATCCTGTCGGTTTGAGATCTCATGTTTTATAGTGGTATTGTTCTCTATATTTTCGTGTAGTTATATCTTATTAACATGACAAGGAAAACACAATGACGTGGAATTTATGGCTTGATGATCTTGACACGATTTCTTTTTTTCTCACTTTTTATCTGCGAAAATAGAATTGTGCACCAAAGTGCGCTTCACTTGGCACGTACAGCTCGTAAATGGCAAAAACGCATAAAGATCTCGTAAAACAATTAGGACCCTTTCTCCATGTTGAAAATAACTGTTAGCCGGTAAAAATATCGTAGTTTATTGCAGAACAAAAGTTCATTCACATGAATGCTGCAGGACTACCAAGGTGATGGATGTGATGAATGTATCGCTTTCGTTTTTATATTTGCTCAACAGGTCTCAAGTTGGTTCGTTGAAAAAACCATGCCCGTTCTGTCAAAAACTGTGTATCTCCTAATTATGAAAAACAAAAAGATATACAACCAGGGCTTGGTGTTTAAAGGGGAAAAAACTTTTTCATAATCGAAATTATGATAGCAAAGTTTATTGCAGAACAAAATTTCATTCACATGAATGCTGCAAACCTGCCAAGTTGATTGATGGGATAAATGTATCGATTTCGTTTTATATTTGCTCAATAGTTTTCAAGCTGGTTCGTTAAAAAAAAGCAAAGCCCGTTATCTCTTAGTCATGAAAAATATACAATCAGGGCTTTCTGAATAGAGGGAAGGAACTGTTTCATGATCGCACAATATACAGGTATACTCATATTCAACTTTAAGTTATATATCAATGTATCACCGCGCAGATACATGTATAACATATTTCCATCGCTAAAGCAAATTAATCACTTGGAAATGTGTTTTACAATACTACTTCTGATTCATTTGATCATGAAAAAGAAATATCGTAGCATAAATTTGGTAAAAATAATGACATTTAATTTCGAAGGGATATGGCATGTATTGCAATGTGGTCACTTTTGAAGCCCTATTGTTGAATTTCGGTAGCAAAATATGAATAATAGATATGAAAATGACATATTAAGGACCGTAACAACGGACCTGACAGCCAACGTAGCTTGGTACATTAATTAATTTTATTATATTTATTCTCCGACTAGCATTAGAAGTCAAATTGTTCTACATCAATGCATCATGCATACATTAAATGCATAAATAAATACTATGTATATAAAGAAAGGGTACAATTATAGTAACAGTGCATTGTGTTCTATTGTGTAACAAATCTGTAAATACAAACCACGCACATAATTATACTTGATAAAACAAATCTTCGCCAATGTCTAAAACTGTTAAGCGATAGACATTCAGCCCCCTAGTCAACCCCGAGCTAATCCCGAGTCAATATTTTGTATCTTTGTGTCATCCATTGGCCCTGGCAGAGACATGTTCCAAATATACTTTAAGGATTATGATAAAGTCGGCATGCTCAGAGGAACCAGATGATAGTATGCTTATCTTCATTTCCGGCGGGTTCTCCGAAGTTGCTACGAAACATCGCCATGTCGATGAACAAAGGAATAATCAACGGAATTATGTAACTCTGGAGAAAGAAAATCCAGAGACGAGATTTTGGTCTTCTTTGAGGGCAAAAATACACATAACCAGTCTATTTCTGAATCATACTATTAAAGGTATGTCGACTGGCTAAATATAGTGACTCAGGAGAGCTTCATACGAAATATCATTCGACAAAGAAAGAGACGCAAACGTTTTATCAAAAACATGCACATGATTGTATGCTAAGAGGAAAACAAAATAAACATAAATTAAGATTTATTAAATAGACATTTCAGTTCGTGTCACATTTCAATAAATGTGACGTCATACTGTTTATGTAAAAGAATACTTACATTTTTGTTTTTAATAACGCAAGCGGAAACTTACAAAAGTCAACGGGAATAGTTATGTTGACGTTTGTAATTAATTTCATGAATGAACACAGAACAACCAACGCGTTTTTATAGGAGGGTGGAATCATTAAATGCAGACAAGGGGCGTCAGTTATAATTTAAATAACTTAACAAGATTGCACTCAATACTCCACTAATTATATGCAACAGTTATATCAAGCTCCCCTATCATTCCAGCTTTCAATTGGTCTCCTCTATCCAATCCACAACTAATGAAACACCTGCCCTCAAATCTGACTGCGACGTAATTCTTTAATTGAAAGAAACAAATTTAGGCCGTCGTCACGACTTTAATCAAAATGGCACCGATTGATTTGAAGTGAGACGTAAAATGAGAATATTTTGTATTAAGAGGAGAAAGGAAACGACAAGAACTTATTATGTCTTGAGACGATTAACCGCCTTCGCTGTGATAATTGTTTTTAATTAAATCTGGTGAGTATTTGTTTCATCTATAGGCCAGGGGATATCAACTGATAAAGCTTCATTTGAAGGCACGAAGGGGATTATAGGAAGCAATTATTGAATTAGAAACCGACGATGTATTTATATAACACTAAAAAGAGAAATTAACTTTCAGTAAATTTGTTCAGATGTAAACAATTAAATGTAGATTGTAAGTCTTATACAAGGTAAGTTAAATGGTTAGTTGATAAAAACAGAAAATTGTCTAAAAGGTCTTTTATTTTAAGTTTATTCGTATTATATAATAAATTATAGGGTCTATATCTATGAAGAAAAAATATTAAAAAGAGAAAAATGATTTTACTTTAATGTTTAAAAATAGACATCAACATTTTTGTAAGTCTTCTTATATATGCGGTTGAAATTATGAGTTAAGTATTTTGAAAAGTAAGAAGAAACGTAATATAAATAGATTTTCTTGGAACACACCGTTAAAATTGAGTCGTTTAAAATTATCTCTTTATGTAGAAGACAACGTAAAAACTGTGATCATTTTTTTTTCTAGTCAGTTAATAACAATTTTCCTCATTCTAGGGTCTGAAGATCAAACGGACATCGAAAATGTTCAAATAAACACTCCAATATAAAATATGAAAAAAATCAGCTGATTACCGGTTAATGAAAAACAAATGATTACGAGAGCGAACACATTAGAACTTGCTCAATGTGTGAAGCACATCGCAAAACGTCACATCCTCCTTCTTTATTTCTCTCTCAGATGTCAAATGCTCTAACTCTTTCTCACCATCCAAGCCTGTCTTGAGAAGGGTGCAATTTATTTTCAATGTCCTTGAAAATGTCTCGTTTCTAAAGCTTTCTTCTTTGAAGACGAATCAACATGGGACAGCACTACTTAGTGTGAAAGGATGTTTTTTCCTCTCTCTCTCTCTCTCTTTAAAAAAAAATAAAAAAATATGCACATTACAAAAGAGAAAAATATTTAGAACGTGCGAGTGTCTCCTTCTTAGAAGTTACGTGCTGACACCGTTATATTTACCTAGAAAATTAACGACGACAACATACACTTGATTCGAAGAAGAACAATATCACACATCATTTTCTTTAAAGTCATATCCTAATTCGTTAAAATATGTCTTTTTGTCTTAAGGCTTAACCTAAATATAATAAAAGTAGATGGTATTATGTTAAGTTGATATTTTCTTTTTTATCATTTCAATTAACAGTATAAACATGCATACTTAAAAAATAAAATGTTGCCAATATTGAAAAGTGTCCCGTATTATTTTGAATACACACATAAGTTAAAAGTACCAGGAATTCACTTGCACCAGAATGCAGACCTATATGATTTTTCTCACTATTTTGATTGACAACTATTTCTTTCTAAATAAAAAGGATTGCATGATGTATTCCAATCACATAATAAATGTTTTGCACAACTAATTTGATTTAATACTTCTCAATTCTACTATTTCCCGCCAATTCCCAGTATCTGACACGTATATTCTTCTACTTTTGTAAATAACCTCTTGCCCAAGTTCGTAACTGACATTGTATAAAGTGTTCCTTTCACATCTCTCACAAATTTCCGAAATACGCGTAGATATTCAAGGAAAAACCAGCATCCCGTCAACCCTTAGCAAAAATCACCAACAGTAACATCAACGAAAACAACAAGGCAAAAATTGTTCTTCAACGGCACACGAGCTGTGTGAAAGGTTTAAATTTGTTTTTGTCAATGCTACATTTTGTTTCCCTAAGCATACAGGTGCGGGCATGCCCATCGGAGAGAGAAGGGCCCCCATATAGTCACACCATCACGGTCAAGGAGAAGAACGAACCGCACTGATGACACAATATACACCCACAGAACACACACTTGACCGAAACCGCCAGCTACCGGGCTACGCCACGAAAATACATCACATTAAGAAAATTGACTTATTTCATTCAGTGGTGATTCCAACGATTGTACGACACAGCCCTTGGCGACGGTTGCTCAGCGCTCATTTTCTTGTACAAGTCCAATTCCTAAGTTACACCGGTACCCTACTCTAACCCTAACCTTTAAAAGAAAACGAAACCCTACCCTAATCTTATATTTACCGGTATAACATAAATCCTGGAGAAATTCTCGCCGGATATATTATCGCTTTATACACACTTGAGGAAGAAGAAAAAAAGCTACTGCATTCGACGATCATGATGAAACATGTATCTCACCCCAAAATAACCTGGATTGTCTCATACTAAGTATTTGACTCTCTTGCCGACCATAACAATCTTAAATCTTTAAATCGAAATTAATATCACTAACGATTTAAAAACAAAAACAAGAGGCATATTTTCTGCATACCCGTCCCATAATTCGTTTACTTTTATCATCAATATGATCAGGCACTAAGTGAAAATGTGGTTTCTTTTTATATTTATCACACTCACATTCGAGGATTCTCAAATTCTTTACAAATGATAGGCCCATGCAACCTAGTATTGAAGAAGAGAACAATTACAAATCGTCTTCTGTGAAATTAATGAAAAAACAGCGGCAATTTTTGCCCTGTAACATAACACATCTTACAATAAATTGTTAAAATCTATTGTATCTCCAAAATTGCTACAATCAATCGTATCTTAAAACGCATTACCGGTAACATAAAATTGATCGCAAGTTGCCATTTATTGTAAAGTTACGATTAAGTGATGGAGAGACATGAGTCTCTAAATTATGTACCAGTTACAAGGAAAGTCAGGAGGCTGTGCTTTTTTGTGTGTGCATGCCTCGCCGAATAAATTTCAATACCTAAAAGGCAGGAAAAAGACAAAAGTTTAACTTTAGATGATTAATATCATTTCGATATTGAAGAGCTTTGAAAGATCTTTATGAAAATGGTGGAGTGTTCCCACAAATTCGATACAATTCGTGGAGAGTAGAGAAATTTAGCTGTTGGTGTCTTTTGCACACCCGTGCTTTATGAGCAGGTCCAGAACGCCTACCCCCGGCTTTGCTCAGGCAGTCGTACAGATACCGACAGGGTTTGAGGGAATAAACTCTGTATCATGAAGAGATTGGTGTCTTCTACGTGACAATTCTGGAACATTGGGTTCATTCTTTTCATTGAATCCTTACCTCAAGAAGAAACAATAATCATGACAGCTAGCCAAGCATCACGAAGGAGCTTTAAAAAATGTCTGAGTCCCTACCGAAACAATCTTATTCAGTTCTACGCCACCCTACCATGAAAATGCCCATGACGATTTGAGGTGTTTTCTAAAGATAATTCCATAATTATTATAGCAAGTGTTAGCGTATGTTTGACGAAAAGCACTTATAATACATCACATAATTACAGCTCAACACCTTTGCTGGAATTTAGATCAAGGCTAGTTTCTAAAAATTATGGCCATAAATGCATAAGGAGAATCTGGAAACTTGTTATATATTCTGAGCCAGTTTGTTTGTCTTTTTACGTTCTAATGTTAAAGAAATGAGATGAGCACAGAAGATTAATTATATCAAAGCATTAACTTTGAGTCCTACATTTCAATATTGAGCCAAGTTGATAATATAGCTTGGCTATTGTTTACAGGTGGAAGAAAAAAAAATCTCATGAGAGATTTTGACCTAACAGAATCTAAGTTTAAAGCGCACTCGTTGTGCAACGAGTATTGGCTAGCCAAAGGTAAGCAGTGCTTCTTTGCTAAATTATTTTCCCCCATACCTCCTCCAGAATGCATTACTTTAGATTAAAAACAAAAGAATTTAAAGAAGGGGAGGAGGAGGAACAAGTGGATGAATAAGAAAAGAAGAAGAAGAAGAAGAAAAAGAAAAAAGATGAAAAGGAAGAAAGAGAAAAAGGCAAATCATAGGTTGTCCAGATTAGAATATACCCAGCCCTTATTTTGTTCGACATGCCTTTCCAATTTCATGCAAACATTTGATAGGTTACATTTATCTATTTTCACGGTCAGCCACCTTTGCTGAAATGACATACGATGTCGTTAAGTATTTTGCATAATTTTGATGATCATTCACGACAACATACCTCTTTAAATTCAGGGGGAAAGCGTCACGATTGATTTTAAAAGAAACAATTTATCACGACGAGAGAGGCGAAGTGATCGAGGCGCAAAAGATGAGAGGAAAATGTTATTTCTTGTACCGAATAATCATCTGCAGCTACGTAGCTTGATTATTGGATTTTGATCTTCCCTAAATATATGATTTTACTATTAAATTCAGCAAATTAGGATATCCTGGTAATAAACGTGTTCTTTAAGTAATCTCAAAACATATATTTTAGTAGATCTAAATCAAAAGAATGCTTACATCATTTCTTCTTTGAAAATGTCCAGAGATTACGAAAAGCATTACTTTTTTTTCTCTCTCTCTCTCTTGCTCTCATTACACATATATTTTGTCTACCTCTCCTTTTATTTTTATTTTCTGGCACATTCACTTCTTCTTTCCATCTTCCAAAAAGTGCACCATCTTCCAAAGGTGTTACAAAAATTCAAAATATGACTTTGATGTTAGGGGCGGTAATCAGAGGAATGACGGGCGAAATAATCAACAATACACCAATTGCTCGATAACTCACAGTACACCGACCAGTACACCTTCGATTTTAGTTGTGCGGTCAGTTTATAGAAATCCATATCTATCTAATTTTATAAAATGAAGGCCCGTTCTTTTAAATGGCTATGAAATTGGAATCAACAGCGAGAAACAAAGAACATTATCAATTAGCTTTAGATGTTATTTCATACATTCAAAAGCTTTCGAGCAACACTTGCTCGTAAAGCATTTTTAGTTGAACCACCAAGTATGGATCATTATCATCTATTTGGGGAAAATAAATGGTTCACAAGTTTGATGAATATCTTTTACATTGATGGCTAAACATAAAAAAGATGAGGGCATATTCTAAATGCAATTATCAAAATAAAAATACATTCAAGAAACGGATGGGAAAGTTTAGTGATTCAGTTCGTGTCTTTAGTTCAACAGCTTTGTCGCACCGATGCGTGTCTATAGTTGTCATCAGGTGTTGACTGTCTTTGTTTGGTCTTTCCGCAACTATTCATAACAATTAGCAAGAAATGAATGCAGAACTAAAACGTTGAGTTTAAAACCACGTAAGTTGTACCTTTTCTCTTTCCTAATTGACGTAATTTTGTTAACAGGTCGGTTGTCCTTTCTGTTGAATTGATATTTTGAATTGAAGTCAGATAAAATATCAATGAAAAAGGAATATAATTGATGATACGCCACCAGTTTGTATATGAATGTAAAATGCATCTATAACATCATTAAAACGGAAAGTTATATATTGTGTAAAATGATTCGTAACAAATTTACCAATCAGTATCAAATGGTCCAGTCTCTTTCTAGAATTTTTAATTTTCTTCATTTACTTTTACATCTGCAATTCATATTGAGTCACTCGCTGTTAGAAAGATAACTTATATCAAAGCATTAGTGGTCACTCTCGTAAGATCAATATACGATGTGAAAAATTGCGTTAGAAACTACACCACTTAACTTGTCTTTCTTCTTGTTTTTTTACGGACAGCAATTCCATAAACAAAACAATATCTCACTCCTGAACTTGTGGTAAGCTAACTCAAACAGACGGAAGACGAATTCAAATTCACTTTAATTTGCTTTTTACCAGATAAATTAAATTCTTTGCCACTTTTAACAAAATACACGATAATATTGCTATTACACAGGGTGCTTATATAAACATATTACCGTAATTCAAGTAATCAAAATACAAACTATATATGAAAATGTGAAAGGAAAGAGAAATGAAATGTGATCGATCACTATGACTAAAGATGATTGATATGCTACGTTAAGCAAACATCTTATGAACTAACAAAAGCGAAAGTAATGTTTCTTTAAAAAGGAATGAAATGAATCAAAAGCTGTAATACAGTTATGTTCATTAAATCCCAAAGTTATAACACAAGTTATAATAATTCAAGATTTTTACACCAAAAACTCAGCGAGTAGTAAATTAATAAAATATATAATTTATCATGTCTTTTATAGTCTATTCATATGAATGTGGAAAGGTTAAACCATCGAACAGAAATGTTTACTTTCAGGCGATCACTATTAGAGGGGGGGGGGGGGGGGAGAATCGACAAATTATTCAATAATATTGTTAATACCTGGTTTTAAAATATTTCCGCAATTTTTACGATATTATGATGCTAATTTCACTATTCATAAAAAAAAAAAAAATCCTATTTAGTACATTCATTTAATACAATGATAATAAATACAAAAGGGGCAATAATAATTAAGAAAGAAGTAGAAGTAGAAGTAGGAAGGATACTAGTGAATATGTCTGTGAGTAGATATTGCATGGTGGTGACAAACTTAATATATGTCTTTATCATCAGTATGATGATAGTATTACACCATATGATGTTATGGAAACAAATTAGCATGAGACATAGGTATAGCATTTGTTTTTACACTTATAATAATAATAATAACTTTTCATTAGATCCTTCATACAGTGAAATCCAATGTTGTCTTTTGTAATTCTTTTTCAAATGTTAATGTTATTGTGTGTAAGTTATCATCATTAATATGATTATTGTAATCATTATTAGTATCATCATCGTCATGACAATTTATTATCTTGAGGTCCACAACAAGCATTAAATTTCAAATGTTATCATTTGGATGTTTAAATATTTTCTGTAGTAGGTTGCTATTTATACATGTATATATATATATATATATATATGTGTGTAAATCCAAATACTAATGATTATTTTGATTACTACCCTTTCAACTTTTTCAAGCACCCCTATTGATATTGTACTTAATTCAAATTATCAATAGCATATCTGTTAAACCATCTGTTTCAGGAGTGCTGTGCTATCAACATAGTTTCCCACTAGCTCTTGGTTTCAACTTCAATGTAATCTTTTTTTAATTATAAATAAGTTAATTTATAATATAACTCTTTCAGCGTTAAATACAAATATAATCATGTAAAAGCTGGTATGTTAAAATAGAATCATTATTCTGTTCTAACTATGCCCAAAGCGAACTAATAATTGTTTAAGATAATGCCGCAGAAAACAAAATCAGATCAATGTGACACCTGTCTGAAGTCACATCATTAATTCTGGTTGTAGTATTAACTGTTTGGGTATAGTATTTAATGGATATTTTTTTTCCTCGCAGCTCTGCATGCACATTTGAACAGGGGATGATTAAAAGTAATCATGTACTCCATTCGACTGTGTGAGAGCCTGGTATAATGAGAATAAAATGTGATATCATTTATCAATTTGAAGTGGCTTGTGCTCATTAATGTGCATGCGCATGATGGGGTCGAAGGTTACCGATGTGGGTCTCCCATGTACTTCCAGGTCATCCATTAGCTTACATGTAAACATTTCAAACTCATCGAAAATATTACCCACATGTAAATAAAATACCCTCCAAAACTAAATCAAAAGCCTATTCTAATATCCTTTAAAACAACCATTTAAACTTTGTATACAATTAAGCTGGATATGTTTTAAATGGTGACCTCTGATACAGCGATTCTTAGGGATAATTATGTCTGCCATTGCAGATTTGTATTTCATGAGAACATGTTGTGAATAGCACTTGCAATAAATTGTCTTTATAGGGCGTTAAGAGAATACATAGGCTTCGACGCTAGTAAAGAAAAATAAAACAACACAAAACACATTTCTGTATTATTTTCTGAATTAAAGATAGAAGTCTGAATACCCCTGTATATTGATATCGGCAAACGTGACAATATTGCTCTTTCCAGCGAGATATCATTAAGTATCGGTTGTATTCTCAATTCACATTATTGGACAACATGAGCGCGACAATCGGTAGCCCCCCTGAATCCCTTCACACCCTGTATCTCATTTTTAGAGATCGTAATTTGATCATAAAATGGTACACTGTGACTGGAGAAGACAATACACGTAAAACGCCAAAACGGCGCCTTTTCAAGAGGGCTGGTTGGCCGCCAGCGAGGGGGTGTACGAAAGCCTATGGACACGGTGGCGACGTGCGCTGAGCTACCAATAAAGCACGCGAACCGCCCGGGCGCTGCAGGTGCAAAAGCCAACGGCCCTCGCACAGACGTCCCGATAGCGCAACCCAGGCACAAAAATCAACAGAATTACATTGGTACTTGAAATAGTTTCTTATAATAGTGTTTTTGTATATAGCTCTGAGACATATGTAAAAAGGCGACAATTTTGATGTATCATTCAGCTGTGCCTATAACCAGTAATGTATACGCTTCATTTAGCAGATCATTGTGCAGAAGATTCTTCGCCTAAATATCTGGGCTGAAGATTCATTTTTAATTTCATTTACTGTCTTCTCGTTTTACAAGATCTTTTCCCATCGTTCGTGAAATTTCCTAGTAAAGAAATCCCACTATACATAAACGAAATGTAATCGTAAATATTAAAATAATGCGAAGGCCCTGATACCACAATATGGATTATCATGCGAATCTCAAAAAAAACATAACAAGGATAAAATTTCCCTTGGTCAAATTGAATGTGAGTCCATGCTGATGCATTTGTCTTTTTCACGTTATGAAAACACTTCTCTGACAATATATTTCCATTGTGCAGAATACCCACTATAAAAGGTAATAATGGAATAGGCAGAAGTATATTCTGTCGCTTTATTATTTTTTGTTTAGTCTGCAGATTTATCGATAATTTATAAAAAAGCGAATGATATAATCATCTACAGTCATTATATTTATACCCGTTTGATAATATGAACATATTCTACAATATAGATACAAAGTGTAATTTCTGATGTATTAGACAGCAACATATTTTGTTAAGAAATATGAAATCTAATGATTTGTTGACATGAATTGACAGAAATGTAAGACTTAAAATTCAATTTCTTTGTGCTTCACCTTGACACTATAATTATCTTCACCATATTTGACAACGAATTTAGGGAAAGGTTCTTAGATTAGTCATGAGTAATACCAGACCTAATATTCAACGTTTCTAAACCAATATTTCCAAGTAGTATCACAATCCTGTTTCATTGTTGGCTTCTTCTCTACACTATTACCTGTGCCTTTCGAAGCTGATATCGAAACGTCTGCGATACCCGAATGGAGGAATTAGACGGGATAAAACTGGGGGACTAGCTATTAAGATATACAGCGGTATAGATGCCGGTCAAACAGCGGCAAATCTCAGTTTTAATTACCATCCCAATCCGCGCTAGATACGCATAATGAGTTCACATGCCCTCGTATTCCCGAGCTAAACTAATAAGTCCATTGATTGTATTTGGGTTAATCATTTATTCCTCCTACGTTTCTGTTAGGAATATTACTATTTTTGCTACCGTCAGAGTACCATGCATATGCCAATGCATGCTCTTAAAAGCTAAGTTTACAGCATTTACAGGCTATATACTTTTTTTGAAGGTTTAATTTCAGGGGCTGTAAATTATCTCATCCCTCTGACATGAACAAAAATCTTCAATCTTGTCCGTTAGAAAATGCTGAGGGAAAATCAGAAAGCTACCTCAAGGGAATATTGATTATTTTGTTGGCGTCCATTTTAAAACCACTGATATACAAATGAAAGTCCACTCCAAATAAGACATTGAAACAACAAAAAAGTGTTTAAATTAAGAAATTATCCGTTTCCACCCACCCCCAATTCCTTACCAGGTCCTTCTATGTCATAGCAGATTCATTAAACCGTGACCATCAAAAGTCGTCTTGGGTCTGTAACTATGTCAGAGCGTGCACTTGGGCATATATAATTCCTATTCGGTAAAATTCTAAACCGAAATTACTTGGGACTGATTTTCCCATAGATTATTAAAAAAAAATCATAATCCCTCTGTCCCAACGTACACAAATATATTTTACATTTTGCCCAGAATCGTACCCAGTGGCTCCCATATTTAACATTAAAAAACCCAAATAACCTGCATAATATTTTGGTTTACCTTTTTTAATAAATAGCAAAATCATATAAAATAGGTTTCCAGTACTTTCATCCGGTCATCTCAGACATTATTAATATCGTTTACATGTATTTGTAATTCCCAGAGGAGAAATCATTGGAAAATATTTCCATACACTGTACTAAATGAATCTAAATTTAATTTCTTAATTCAGCTTAAACTTATGACAGGCATAGGCATACCGGATACAATGATTTTAATGGATTTAATAAAATAATGTTAGGAACAGTATTTTTGCAAGTGGTTCTTTTCGAAAACATAATTAATATTTCATCTTCACTTGATACAATAAATGACTACAGATGATTTCCCCAAGAGAAACGTAATTCATTTAATTATTGGGTACGGTATTCTTTCAATGACATTTAAAAAAAAGTTCTCTAAATGAGATAATTAAGTGATAATGCTGGAAATGTGTGTCAATTTTGAGTAACTCAAAAAATGTCATGAATTCACATACATGTATTAATCTCCGTAAATGTATACAAATATTCATGTACCAATAGTGGTAAGGGTGTCATATTTTTAAAAAGAATCAATATCTTTTTCGATTTTATGGGAACTGAGACAAGAATATCATACCAGTGATGGAAAGATTACTTGTAAATATCTTTAATATTTTGTAATCAATATTTCCTCACTTGGACCTTGTTTCTCTTTGAGGTTTCCATTTTGTATTTTTAGATATGATATATAAATATACTTATATAAATACATATCATATTCATATGATTAGGAAGCCTTATATGGCTTCGCAAAATAGTATTTGCAGAAAGAAACTAGGATTAAGATCGTTTTGGTGAAGTATTTGACGGAAGAAGCCCTACACGTTTAAGGGTGGATTTCGATTAATTTTGCATAGGTTATTCGTTCATTGGCATTTTTAATAAATTCGGGAAATTAAAGATTTTGATATTAGAAAATGAGCAGATGTCTATTTTTTATAGGAAAGTATGAATGACGTTGATTTTTTAAGGAGAAAAGTGTGTATCTATTTCAAACTTTGTCAAATATAAACGTCGACTCCGTAACATTTAAAAACTACGAGAATTTGTTTTTTTTAATAAATAAAAAGAACTTTCTTTTTAAAGGATTCGGGGGACGAAAAACACACAAAGGAAAAGATAAATCTCTCATTTGTACTTATTAAACACTCGTGATATCTAAACTACAAGTTTCTATGATTATATTGTCGAATTTGTTTTTGAAAAATAAATGTAAGTTTCGCAAAAGGGATTTAAATCTTACCTGGCCAATTTGCCTTCCACATGTGAGCATGAGATTTAGTAGTTTTCATCCATGGAAATTGAAGATTCTGGCCAACATTAACATTCTTGGACATCTTAGCTGAGGACATTGGATATTCAGACGCCATGGTGTAAAGTGGCTGGTGGCCTAGCTGCCCGTGGCACTGCCCCTGGCCACCGTTCATTGCGGGGTGGTGAGCCGCCATCGAAAGACCGTGCATTCGAGGATAATTCGGCTGCTGGGAGCCGAGAGAATTTATAGGGAGTCCGTCGCACTGTTGTGACTGGCTACAAGCTTGCTGGGCCAGAGCCAGCGGCCTAGATAAGTCCTGAGGGTTCGTTGGAGAATGCATTGGCATTGTGGCGCCGTGGAGTTGAACGTATTGTTGTTGGATAGCTAGCCCGTCATCTCCCCGCCCATCAGGTACCTGTAGACCCGTAGCTTGACCATACCCTGCGGCGTCCTCGTTATGGATCGTCGGTTTGCTCTCGTACAGACAAGAGGGGGGCTGGGGGCTATAGCTGGAGGGAAAGTTGCTAACTTCACCCGTGGTGATAGGTATCGAGAATTGTCCCTTAGGGATGTAGTGATAGTACGCGGGATTGTTCCCTTCCATCTCTATAGCTGATGCCGTGCACCTAGATGCGGTATGGTCCCCCAAAACGAGCCCTAAGCTTCCACCTCTCCGTCACGGGTAAATTGTATCAAGCTGGTCGTTGGATTGCAATTAACGCATGTAATGTCATCAATTACACGGCTTACGCCTCGATTAACTATCTGGTAATGATGAAGTAAAGTTTTCCGGAGGATTCTGCTCACCCTTGAACCCTCGCAATAAAAAAAATATAAAATCAACAAACCAAAAGACAACACGTGATTCTGACTGTGCCGTCTGCGCATAACGCCTCCTTCCTATATGGGTTAATATTTCGAAGTTTGAGCAGACGGCGCAAGCTCATTGCTATCACAAGTCCTCGTCGAATCTCTCTGGCTCGCTAGCTAGCTGCGGGCGATACAAGATCTTAATAAGTCAGGAATGGTTAAACGTTAATAGTCCTCCCTTCTAAGTTAATCTCCATTGAGCGCTCGTGCGAGGTTTCATTCAGTCCATTGGTGTAGGTAGCCGAACACAAAAGTTAGGCCTATGCGTAAATTGGACAAACTTGCCTTTTCATCGTCTTGTTGTCAATTTTACAACTCAATCAATGTAACCATTTGCTATGCTCTGATTGGCTGGCCAGAAATTGACAAAAGGAAGAGTGTCCAAGTGATAAAAGGTCAAACCTGTTCATGAAATGAAAGTGTTTATTTCGTAATGTGTTCCATGGTTGCCTCTCTCTCTTTCTCTCTCTCTTTCTCTCTCTCTTTCTCTCTCTCTCTTTACCTCTTTATTTCTATATTTGCTCCATGCTCCCCCCTCTCTCTCTCTCACTCTCTCTCTCTTTTCTTCTTTATTTGTTTTCATTTCCTGTTGTTTTCTTTTTGTGTGTTTGAAGTTGAGATGTTTTGGGATAAGAGATGCATTGAGATTTACGGACCATTTTTTTTTCTTCTTCTTCATCTTTAACAAATAATATAGGCCTATATAATATATTCATATTTAAAGGACTGTCGAGACCGGTGTTACAACTATTTGAGAACTCTTTAATGCTTTGTGCCAGATTCTGCTTTCCAGAAGTTAAAGTTATAGGCAGTTAGTCCGACACTCCTATCGTGCCCGTTCAAATTTTGCTAGGGACACGCCCTTTGACCCCCAATACTGCTTCTTGTGATGCGCTCTATAATAAAGGCCACGTATAATTTTTTGCAGGATTTCCGTAAAGAAGCGTATATGACTATTCTGTTAGTTAAAGTTATGAATGAAATGAAAGGGGCATTGAAATCATCAAAAATAAAAAAATCATGCATTTATTCATTATATTTTTGATCTGGCGCTGCTCAGTGGCTGCCGGGCTCACGATCAATCGGGCAAAAAAAAAAAAAAAAAATCAATTTTCGGTTTAACTTAATAAAATTTGGAGTGGACTTTAAAAGATTATTATTATTATTATTGTTATTATTAATCGAATTTGAGTTGTTGCAAAGCCTTCAGAAATATGTTTGGAGTGCTGATTCCCTTTTAATTATATAATGATAATAATATAAATCTGGATTTATATAGTGATTAATGTCGTGTAATAGCCTTTCACAGAATTGTATGTAATCACTTTAATCTGATGGAATTTGTCGTTAACGTTTAAGAAGCCATATTTAAAACCAATAGAGTCATGACGGATGTATGTTTTCAAGAATGCTTTGAATCATTCTAAAACTACCTCTTTTTAAAGTCGAGAGATCAACTACATGCCTTTTCAACACATGTGTGTATATTAGCACTTTACAAAAATCAAGCCCTAAAGACTAAACGAATGCTGTGTATTTGTTTTTCCATTTCGAAATTAATAATGCTGCTCCATTTTCAATATTCTGTTTTTAATTCATTTTTATAAATTATTATTGGCAGTATTCAATATTGGTAGGATATTGTTATTGCCTTCACTATGAAAATGCGTTTTAAATCAATATGCCTATGTGGTTGTGCTGTGATGGATACACTTTGTATTTTGCTATGTGATCACAGTGTGTAACACATTGTTATAAAATGTGAACACACATCATGTCACACACTGTGTAAAATGTACACACAGGGTATTCGCACTGTCAACACTGTGAAGGGAATCTTAATCATCATGTGTTCACACTGTGATTTTGCTATGTGACCACAGTGTGTAACACATTGTTATAAAATGTGAACACACATCATGTCACATACTGTGTAAAAATGTACACACAGGGTATTCGCACTGTCAACACTGTGAAGGGAATCTTAATCATCATGTGTTCACACTGTGATTTTTCTATGTGACCACAGTGTGTAACACATTTTTATAAAGTGTGAACACACATCGTGTCACACACTGTGCAAAAAAATGTGCACACAGGGTATGCACACTGTAAACACTGTGAAGGAAATTCTAATCATCATGTGTTCACATTATGATGAATACACACTGTGGTTTGTTACTGTGACCACAGTGAGTAACACATTGTCATAAAGACTGAACACCCACTATGTTACATGTGACAGTGTGAACACCAGATGTTGGCATTGTCTTCACTGTAAACGTGTTCTTAATCATCAAGTGGTAATATCGCGATGCATATACACACTGTAACTTTCCAAGTGATTACAGCGTGCAACACATTCATAGTCTGAACACACACTGTGTTGAACAATGTGAACACAGTCGTGATGTTGATACTGTCTTTACTGTGAAAGTGTTCCGGATCATGTTGTCACACTAATATGCATACACACTGTATCTATATGACCACAGTGCACATTGTGTCACTGTGTTACGTCAGACCACAGTAAAGTGTGTCACACTGTGTCCCACAGCCTTTGGAACTTTCTTTAAACTACTTTGCAAGACACTTCTTTTGAACAAGTACATTCAAAGAATGAGAAAATGCGTTGACAAATAATAACTACCGAGAAGATCACAACATACCGATACTATTTTCTCTTCACACTAGTCAAAATAATGTTTTAAAAATCTTTAACAAGCTTGCATGTTCAAATCAACTATTTCTGCTTTACATACACGGACTTAACATTTTCATATTTTCCTTCATCTAATAAAAAAAAATATCAATGTAGTTCTAGTTGACAATATCACAAGTAACATCGAAATAGTTTCGACGAGTAATCATCAACTTATTTGGCCGCCCGGTAAATTCACGTTTGACCCTAGTTTTCCGACTAAAATTAATGGTTTTCCGTTCTCTATGAAAAAAGAAAGAAAGAATCGAAAACATTAATATAAAATATCTTTATCATACCCCCCCCCCCCCCATCTCCCTTTCTCTCTCTCTCTCTCTCTCTCCCTCCCTCGCCTTTTCGCTTATTCACTCTCGTTCTCGTTGACATTATTTACTTAATAGGTCCATGTCTCTATACAGAAGAAAATAGGGAGTGGCGTTGGATTCAAGCTTCTTTACTTCAGACTCGATTATAAGATCAAAGAGAGAGTGAAAAGTTGTGGCCCTCTCCCAAATCTCCACACCAAAGCAAATCCATAATACCTCAGTCACACCGCCAAACCTACGACCAATTCTTGGCCTCAGACGTAATTTTAATACTTTTGTTTTGTCTGTTGTAGGTCTTTACGGTGTGACTGCGTTGTGGTGTGGGAGAGAGTGTATGTGTGAATGCAAATAAATTCCTGTTTCCTCTTCTTCGTTTTATTAAAAATGAAATTATTTAAATAATTTACTTAGTTACTTATACAATTACTGGAGAGTAGAGACAGACTTTTACATAAGTCCCGGCCTTGCTGTCAAGTCTCCAAATACTTTCATTAATGTATACATGTTTAAAATGTTTTCCCCTTGTACTTCATGTCTTCTCCACTTGTGGTATTCTCATGTTATATATTGATACATGTAATATATTTCAACTTTTATATGTTTGTTTTCCTTTGTATATTTTTAATGAAAGTATTGAATAAAGTGAACTTGAATTTGATCTTGAAGGTATGAGCGGAACTATAAAAGATTAAGAGCGCAAAGATGGCGCTATTCTCCAAGAGAATCGACGACACCCATTTAGTTATTAGTTTCAGTTTACAATTGATGATCATACAACTATAAGGCTCTCTTCGAAGCTTCTTATAAAAGGCCTTTATTTATCTGATATTTGAAGGTTATAAAAATAAGAAAGGAGGTCAAATGATGAATACAAATGAATACAATCTAGATCTTTATTATAAGATACTTATAAATATTCAATAAACTATTCTAACGGTTTGCATCAGTATTCTGTTCCCAAGATTAAAAGGCGCGTGATGACTCACTAGAAGAGTGGTCTCGTAACTGGAAGGTCCCGAGTTCGAATCTAAGTCAACAAGCTGGTGTCCTTTGGTAAGGCACAATTCCGACATAGTCCCCCGGAGAGGACTTAAACCCGTCTGTCCCCCGGTTGCTTACTTATAAGCATACACATGCTTCTATATCAGTCAGGTAGCAACTGCAAAACACCATCAAACAAAGAAAGATGACCATCTTCGCGAACTGTGCTTTGTGTTAATAAAATAATAATTAAAAACAGAAAATGCTTGTATAAATCTCTTTGCTCTATACATTTCTGATCATTTCTGATTTATGAATGCATAATCGCTTTCAATATTAAAAGAATACCCGTGGTGTTTCCATCAAAAGGTAAAACTAGCCCACTCTCCACAAGGTGGAGGCGGGGGTGGGGTGGGTGTACGTGGTTCTAGGGCTGAAAGGGCTGCCCAGATGTCTTACCCTACCTCCCGCTCCCCCGTCTGGAGAGGGTGCTGTTAGACTCCTAAAGACCAATTTTTGGACACATCACTGAAATATATCTCTATCTATTTTCCTGTCACGCCCCTACCAGTGCCTAGAACGCTGACTAGAAAGGACCTTAACTTCATTTAAACTCTTTCTTAGATGATTAAGTATAAATAAATGTTAAGATAAATGTATGCGCTATTTTGGTATTTATACAATTATACCAAGCTACATGATTCAGTTTACTAGACTTCGTACTTTAAAATGCAATTACCAAACCAACTGATTCCTCAATTTAGTACAAAATACAAAATACAGCGGAAATATATACCCTTTAAATATATTAATGTGTTGGATACTCAGTGCTCAGACACTTGATAACTCCTTGATAAAACAACATGCACAGATTTAAACTTTGATTATCAATACCTGATCCCCCCGCCCCCCCCCCCCCCCCTTTCGAGTGTACATTCGTCAAGAAGCGCCTCAAGAGGGCGTTAACAACATTTACGCGCGGAGGTTAAATTTGTTTCGATGTCAATAATCAAGGAAATATCATAAGAATATGCGCAATGCCAGTGGCGAAGAAGAAAGGAAAAGCGTCGAAGTCAGGGAGGAGATCTAAAAAGAGAGGTAAAGATAATCGACGTTAATCACGACTTCAATGTATGTAATGTTACATGATAATGTCAAACGGTTTCTGCGTCTGTAACTGTATTGTTGTAAGAAAGTTTATATTAGTCCCACCCATAAAGTATTGTGTTATATTATTGTTGAATGTTGGATTGACTCAATCGACTCGACGAAAACGTTATGAATGGCGCCGAAGTCGGACATGGTGGGAGGATGGGATCGGTGCGCTATTTCACCGCATACAAATATTTGTAAAGTATGCATACTATGCAACTAAGTCCAGAATCTTGATTATATTAAAGTCAAAATCAGCTCTTGTCAGTCTTGATGTGCCAAACATCTGGATCACTGATCATCTCCTTGTTTGTCATCAGTAGGGGCGCTGGTCTGAGAGTAAGAATCATCCACATAAACGAGGATCGTCTTCATAAATGCGGACAGATGCATCCGCAAAAGTAAGGATCGTTCGCATGTTCGCTGATGATTCTGATTGCCGATCCGCGCGTTGGCGATGCAGAAAACGGATTCCGCGATGATATTCTTGATGCATTTCACATTGACTTTGTACAGAAACTTTCATGTTATGAGCGATAAACGTTCGGGAAGACGGACAACCCGTAAAAGTAGACGGTGAACTGAGGATATTTTATTACACGAAATGCAGACGATCCTTATTTTTTAGGACACATTTTGTCCGCGTTTACGAGGATATCCTCGTCTATGCAGACAATCCTCATTCTCGGACCAGCTCCCATACTGGACATATTAAACAGAAAATCCTAAACACATGTCATTTTTCAGGTCCCAAGGAAGATGTGAAGTCATCTACCAGTCTCCCTCCTGCTGTAGAGGGTCCTCTCAGATGCTTCCTCAGGGTCGCCATCACCAAGGTAACATGGACCACACCCAAGCTTCCTGATGCCACCCATGTCAGGTTGAGATGGTGGGGAGAGACGTCAAGTGGAACGCTCTTCAGGTGTGTTTGGTATTTTTATCTTCAAAGGATTATGATTTAATATGCTTTGAAAGTGGGATGAATGACATGTGTAGTGATTTTATGTCATTTATCCAAGAAATACTTTTAGAGGGAAAAATATCAATAAATAAAGCGCTAATTTTGAAGTCAATTTCTTCATGATAACGTAATTTTTGTTAGGACTTCCCGATATATTTTCACTTGCATCACTCAACAGTCTTGAACTGGTATCATGACATGTTTAAATGCTGATCTTCTAAATTATTCAATACAATTGTTCAAGTACAGAGTACTACAATATGGCTAATTACCTGGCTCATTTATATGTAGTTTTCAAAACCCATGATATTTTATGACAGGAGCTCATCATATTAATGTAGATGTTATTCATTATGTTATCATAACATGTTTAAATTATGCAATACAATTGTTCAAGTACTACAGTAGGGCTTATTAATTTTTTTCATGAACATTTAGTTTCCAAAACCCATGATATTTTATGACACAAGGTCATTATTTTAGATCATATTCATGATATTTGTTATTTCTTGCTATCCATGTTTCACTCTTCCAGGCCTGTAGATGGCAAGAACCAGGGAAAGGCAGAGAGCCAGACTGTAGCTCGATTCCCTGTACGATGTGGACCAAAGCAGTTCACAGCTTATCTCAATGATATCCTTTAACATAACAATTCAACATTACATGCCATAGCTCACAGGAATTCTTATGCATGTATCAACTGACAACTGACAGACAACAGTTTCGATGTCTAAGTGAATAATGTCGATTTCAGAATAGACATGTTCTAGATTTGTACGTACCGGTATTGTTATCTTATTGGCAGCAGTTGTTAGTTCCTGTGAGTTAAAATTGAGACCCACAATGCCAATTTGAATGGGAGAGTTATTTTGGAGCTGTCTTTGTGTTGCCAGTTTTGAAATTCCAATGCTCAGTCATCTTCATATCAAAATCATCTTCGCAGAAAAATAAATCCTGCAAATATTTTTTTGGTATTTCTGCCCATGCCATTTTTCTTTAAAGGATGGAGTATCATAAATTTACCTCAATATGCACATTGTCAATGTCATATAAGTCGGATCCTCTTCACAGAAAATAAATCCTGCAATGTTTTTTGCTATTTCTGGCCATGCATCTTTTTCTTTTAATCGATGTATATACCGATGTATGTAGTACTTTGTTGCTGACTGATTCATCATCATCATCAAGCGACAAGTCATTGTCCTCCATTTCTGTCTGTCATCTGCCATTCTTAAAAAGCTGGTATTGCTGATATCATTTTATTGTCAATTTGTTCAGGCTTTGCAAATATTTGAGGTGTTGCTCTTTCCTGCTTCTCTTTCCAGCAAATCTTCCCTGTTAATATTGTTTATTCTAGATTATCCTTCCTGTATGTGACTAAATATTGCATTTGCCTCCTTCTTATTGTGTTAATGAGTGATGTTTTTACTCTTGTTTTTTCTGAACACTTCTTCCTTTGCTATCTTTTCTGTCCATGAGATAATTCATAGTTTTTCTCAAGAACCAGGGGAGTGTTTCACAAAAATTCTTGTTTCACAAAAATATTATGGAGAGCCATTCGTAGCCTTAAAATAGAATATATTCAAAAGCGAAAATTCAAGTATTTTAGACCTTTTATAAATCCCACTTCAAGAACATGAAATTGCTTTGATAATAGAAAATATTAATGATTGGAATCAACATGTTATGCCTTTTAAAATAACTTTTACAAAATATTTTGTAGATGCTAACAGCTTTCCATAATGGTTAAGATAAGTTCAACTTATGATCTTTGTGAAACACCCCCAGGTCACTGTAGCCTCTGTAGACTGGTTCATACATTCCTTTCTTAGCATATCTGTATTCCTTAACTAACCTGTGTGTACATATGGGCAGTATAAGTATTGATGTCCTCAGAGGTTCCTCCATGGTTGTTGCAGGTAGAGCTCAAGTCAATGAAATCAGTGTTATTTCACCACAGAAACCCATCAGTGGGTAAGTATTAGCATCTTCATCGTCATTTTAAGCCATGTACATCTTATGTAAAGCCCCCCAAAATATATGTGATGTCTGATTTAATTTGATTGGTAGCAATATTTTACATGATTTTAATTGCTAATTTTTTTTTGTGCAAAAATTAAGCAAATAGATAATGAATAAATATTCTAAACATCTTGCTGTTTATAAATTGGCTTGTAATTTACTGTACTTCGTAATTGTTGTGTAATCTTAAATAGTGATTTCGGTTGCAAATGGCATTATCGAAGTTGTTCCTATCCTAAAAAATGAAAGTTTTACACTGCTCTTCTTCAATATTATGATCATTACCGTTACTCTGACTTTTATTTTGCCACTAAATTCAAGAACAAAGAACCATGAATACATCTTCAAATGTCAAATCTGAATGAATAATTATATAAATTCATTTTCCTCACCTTATAGGACATATCCAGTATTCTCTGTGAAAGATTCCCAGAAGGTTGCAGAGGTGCATATTTCAATGATGTTTGAACCTCTCATAAGTGAGTATGAATGGGTCTTAGGTGCACATTTACAGTCAACAACAGAATTTTTATACCCCTTGTAAATGAGATGTTCTTTGTGTGTGTTTTCTTTTTCATAACTCACAAATGAAAGGTGGGCTGGTTGAGTTAGGGCCTTTTTAAGGTTTAATATGTCACAATCTCGAGAAACATTGATTGGGACAAATCAATTTTCTCTATTCTTATGCTTAATTTTTTTCTTCAAAACTAGGGTATGAATAGTTTAGTTGTTGACTGTATGTCTAAGGATACTACAGAGACATGAACTCTCAGGACAAAACAGATAATTTTGACAATAAATAGCATTTGAAGTTGCAAATAAATTTTGTAATTGTTGGTAGATATTTTGCTGTATTAAAATTACAAATGACATGTAGAATAAATCTGTAAAGTGGTAATGGAAGCACATTAACCATCTGAAATATTTCATATCCAATGAAATCTGCGGGAAACTGTTATCCATTTTAGGCCGCGTTTAGTCAATAGACATAGAAGAAAGGGGTAAGAAAATTGGGGGGAAATCCATCTTAACGCACTGGTATATTTTCCCAACACTTTACAATGTGTTTGTGCAAAATTGCAAATTTAACCACAGAAGACTTTTAAATGTTCAGAAGAATCCTAAACATTTCAACATATTTTGAATCCTTGTGTTCTTGTTCCTCTCTGATAGCATCCTATGATAGCTCCAGCTCCATGCCGACGACAGACGCTAGTATGAGGGCGCCCTCTAGGGCTACTGATCAGGACAGTGTCCGTTCTAAGGCATCTCATCGCTCCACCTCCTCCCACGACTCCTCAAGATCAGGCAAGAAGAAGAAGATATTTCCTGGTTCCAGCTCCACGGAGGGACCACTCACATCAGGCTATTCTAAGGTTGACTTTCCTTCTTTATCTATTGTCTTTTCTTCTTTATCTATTCTTTCCTTCTGTATCTGTTGTCTTTCCTTCTTTATCTGTTGTCTTTCCTTTTTTATCTGTTGTCTTTCCTTCTTTATCTGTTGTCTTTCCTTCTTTATCTATAATTGTCTTACCTTCTTTAGCTGTTGTCTTTCCTTCTTTATCTGTTGTCTTTCCTTTTTTATCTGTTGTCTTTCCTTCTTTATCTGTTGTCTTTCCTTCTTTAGCTGTTGTCTTTCCTTCTTTATCTGTTGTCTTTCCTTTTGTATCTGTTGTCTTTCCTTCTTTAGCTGTTGTCTTTCCTTCTTTATCTGTTGTCTTTCCTTTTTTATCTGTTGTCTTTCCTTCTTTATCTGTTGTCTTTCTTTCTTTATCTGTTATCTTTCCTTCTTTATCTGTTGTCTTTCCTTCTTTATATGTTGTCATTGTGAAATGAATTATGCTTGTGTTGTTTTGTTTTTGCTGTTTTCTCTCAAAGAGCCATGAAATCTAGCAGTAGATAAGATCCAGGGGAGCTACATCTCTGGTTAAATTTTGATGAATGCGTTACCCAATGCCAGGGCCGTCAGAATGGGACTCAGTGTAAAGGCAATAGCTTGGTAGAGTATTGATGAAGGATTTTGCATATGAACAAGCATGTGGATTGGATGCAGGCAATTACAAGTACTTCACTCACCTGATCGCAATATTAAGAGTAATTTCTAAACTCTTTCAGAAATAGGACATTTTTAATTTATTACTGCTCATTTGTTTGAGATCAGGGGCCCCATTTCACAAAACTGTTTTTGTTATAAGCTAGTGAAATCCTTGCTTCTGATTGGTTAACAGCAGATTTGTCACTGATTTTTGTCATTTTTCATTGAAAAAAAGGATCACAAATAAGCCTTTCTCATGCTAACCCCAATTCATCCAGGTTCCCTCTGATGCCATGTCAAGAGATTTTGAATCTGATTACAGCGCTGTGATTGGTCACCCATCAAAACCTTCAGCCCAGACTGGTCACATGATGTCATTGGATGCCAAACAAGGTGCAGTTAAAATTGCTACATATCTTTTTGCACATTTTATAAAATTTAGTATTAAAGATGAAGTAAGAATTTTGTTTTCTTCTTGTATTGTTGGGAATGGGTAGTCTGACTACAGGTTGCTCACACATGCTTTCATAAGAAAAATATGATCTGCAGTGTAAAACTGTGTGTAAGATAATGAAATGTGCATTTTGCATGTTATGCAAAACACACATTTTGGTATGCAAATTTCAGAAAATTAAGCTAAGGAGTGCTGATACATGTTGATTCAATTTGATTCAATTCAATTCTCATGTATTTCATTCTCGATTAAAAATTACATTGATACAAAAAATACAAAATAATTCATAAACAAATTTAGAAAATAAAATGGGGAACTACATAAATAAAGCCCTTAGGCCTTGTACAGGGGTAGTTCCCAAGCGCAGATACCAGTATCAGGCCTAGAAAATATAGCTTTCAAGAATTCTAGAGATAGGACGCCAATAAATGTGCAGGATATAGTTAGAGCAGGATTGCTTTCTTTATCTCCCTCAGACCCATTAAGGAGACCCCTCTCTACCTTACCGATCACAAGCAACACAAGATCACTACCTGCTCAGCAAATGGGCAACACTGTCCCAGACAGACTGAACCCAGATCTCATCTCAGCCTTGCTTGATAGAGGCAAGAAGCTGAGGGATGCTATGATCAAAGAAGAGTTAGGCCACCACTCTTCAAGAGGGAGACCTCCTGTAAACCAGGGGACAGAGGATATGGGAACGAGAGAAGTTGCTGAAGGACAGAGGAGATACAGAAGGTATAAAATGTTGATGCAATCACCAAAAAAATATTAAAAAATCTATATTTATTGGTACCGGTAGTTAGAGTTCCTGTCTATCCTTGAAAACAAAAGAAAACCATGGAAATAAGTTCCATTTTTTTCTTACCAGTCAGGGAAAATCAGGGAATATTAATTTTCTTGAAATACTGAGAACACTGGTGTTGATGTTTGAGATGTCAGTTTGGGAGATTGTTAGTCTCTGGGCAGATGTGAAGTGATGTTAGGCTGTGTTTTGATTTTGGGGATGGTTTAGACTCCTTATTTTTATGTAGAGACAATAATGATCATTGAATGGCAATTTAGTCAAATGTCTTGTTCCTGTTGATCCATTTTTTTTGTTCCTCTATGATAACATTCTATGCAAGCCCCAGCTCGCTACGAACATCAGACACCAGTAATAATAATAATAGGCATTTCTATAGCCCCGTCTATCTAGAAATTCTATTCCGAGGCGCATTTATTATTATCCCGGCTTTAGCTTAGCTGCCATTACAGCGCTCCAGCATTTCAAGTAATTAATTCCTGCCAGGTACCCTTCTTACCTCACCTGGGTCGAAGATTAATTCCTTGCCAAAGGACATTAGTATGATTTCATTGTCTGGGGCAATGATTCGGGAGGGACATTTGGGTATCACAAGTAGCAAGAACATTGTGTGGTAATCCTACAATGCAACACAAATCTTAGCAAAGTACTTGCAACCTCTAACCTTTTTTTTTTTTTTTTTGTAAAATGAATTTATTGATAAATACATGCTTTTGAACAAATCAAACAATCATACACAATCAATAACCTTATCTTTGGCACTGTCCCACCCTAAACTTATTAATACAATGCCAAAGTCAGTTGCACAAACATCTTAATTCTTCTTTCTAGGAGAGGCTCATCCGGTGAGCTCTTCCGTGAGATCCTTCATGGAGAACGAGATGAAATCCCAGTAAGGGATGGAGATTCCACGGTTACCCTTGGCAACCCAGATGATGATGCGGAAGATGCAGATACAGAGAACAGAGCAGTTGAGCTTCTCTTGGGAGATGTGCTCAGTGCTAAGGACCTCAAAAACCTGAAAGCTCTACATGTAAGTTGAAGATTGGTATGAATGTAATGTTTGTTTTTAGTACCACACCTGAGACAAATTAGCACCATGCACAACAAATCATCCAGTAAACTCTATTGTAACATGTTTGTTTGTTTGTTTGTTTTTATTTCTGCATTTTCAAAATGGAACATAATCATATACATAAAGTAACAATTATTTCTTAATTTTACATAATTATACATGTTTAAGTACATAAAGTAAGATGCATACAAACACAAATATTTTTCAATGAAAAAAGATAAATTACAGAAAACGCAGGAGACCGCCATCAAGAGCGGTAAGCTTGGAATCGATGGCGGCCTCGAGAGAATAGCGGCAAACTCTTAAATTATATAATTGTACACACGAAATTGATCAAGTTGGTGCACTGAAAGTATAGGGTGATTTTCAAGTCTGTCTGCTCCAGTATGTGAATATTACTGCATGCTGGTGATAAACCTATATATACTTTTTTTTTTGGGGGGGGGGGGAGGGAGGGAGCAGGTCATTTTGTTCTTATGACTCTTGCACTGTATAACGTTTATTATTGTGAACAAGATGTAAGATTTAATAACATTTTACAGAACTGTCATACACACTGTTGTATTTTATACATATCTATTTTTTGTTCATCCTCATATCAGTCTGGGGTTTCCCCTCCAGCGAGTGTATCTTCGCACAGTGATGATGTCTACAGCGAGGATGAGGATCCTCTCCATGACAACAGCATCCTGGAGGAACTCTTCTACAAGGGAGCGGTAAGATTGAAAGTGATGAACATGTTTATCAGAGATTTGGGTATGGTATAGAGTCAGAGAGAGAGAGAAAGTGAGAGAAGACGATTATAATGGCAAAAAGAGTTAAGTATGATACCTTAGTCGCACCAATGAGACCAACCCCAGACGAGCTACAGACCAGCTACAGACTGGCTACAGACCAAACGACCGATTACAATACCCCCAATGATTAAAAATAGCCAGTTTGGAGTCGGTCTTTGTTCAGTATGGTGGTGTTACTAAGGTATAAGAAGAATAAAATGATATATGAGACAAGGAAATAAAACAGGAGAAAGAGACGAGAACAGCAGGATAAATAACAATTAAATGTAGTCTGTGTTAGAAAGTATTAAGATTAATGTCCAAGCATAAATTAGTGAATGCAAATTTGTGTGTGTTTCATTTCTGTATAGGCAAGCAGCAGTAGTGAGAGCTTAGCTGATCTATTAGACTCAGATTCAAGCGATGATGTCGAGACTCATACCGTAAGTTTTTCCATGCATCCTTTGTTATAGACAATCTCTTCAAGAACCAATTACTTTAGCATCCATCAAAGAAATAGTCCCTCCACAATATAATGAATGTGGCTGGTAAAGTGTTTTAAGACTAAGCAATACAAACTGATGCATATGTGCAAATTTGTCAAAGCAGGGAATATTTCAAATTTGATAATGACACAAGAAGCGGGTTTTGGAATATATCTGAATGTTTGTTGCTGACTTATTTAAGGGAGTGTAGCTTGGCAAATACTGGTTAACGCCATCTACGTCTTCTTTTGGACAACTGCACGAAAAAGAATGGACTTGATTAATGGTAGTCAGCAACTTAATCTCTACATGGTGGGCATTCACGAAACAGACCAAACTTCTCCTCACGCTTTGGTTTCGCGTATATTGCACGCACGTGTCGTTTGTAGTCGTATTATATCCGATTGGCCCTGAGTCAGGCCACGGGAAAGACACATAGTTTCGTCAGGCTACACTCCCTCATAATACATTCTACATTCATTGATGTAATAAGTAGTATGTATAAGCTTTTTGTCCATTTGTAATTGTGTATGAAATGTTGAATGCAATGTTGTCGTTGGATAGTAGACCCATCCTGTTCTTAATTCAGACCAAAATATCATTTTACATACAGGTAAAGAGGACCAGACAAGGTAAAGCCCGGGATACTGCATCACCAAGACAAAAACAGGATGATGCTAGCAGCAATGGTTACCTGGATACCAATGCAGAAGACGATGCCAGCCCGAGGAGATCAAGAGCCGAGATGGAGGACGAGGATGAGAGAGAGGAATTTAGCCAGTCTTTGAGTGAATCTAGAACATCGGGATCACTATCTCTCTCCTCGTCTCGTGATGCAAGTCTTTATCATAGAGGTAGACTGGTTTCCACTTCTTCTTCGTTTGTCTTCATCTGCTCATTCTTGTTTCTTCTTGATTTTCTTCAATTGCTTTCCTCACCATTATTACAAATGCTTTTGCTTGTCTTCCATTATGTTGTCATCATATTTTTGGTTTATTTACTGCTGTGGAGAGAATGTTATGATATGATATTTTTGTTTTGTAATAATTCTCTGTCTGAAGCTGTATCTCTTTCGTTACAATGGCACACAAGAGATACCAAACTGCATTTGGTCTTTTAACAAAAATTGTAGGAGGAGATGTTTAACATCATCTGAGCAGTAGCAGACCAGTCTGTTTGGCCTATTAGGGACTTGCTTTTAGTGCATAGAGACTGGCTGCATGACTAGATGTCAACAATTTTCTGTTGATACCTGATGCAACAATTTTTTGCAATTAAACATGATATAAAATGCTAAAATAGGGTAGGTTAAACAAAAGTGATTTACTTTAACTGTTATAACTGATCGTTCTTGTTATATTCTTAAGGTCACAGTGAGACTGACCCTGCCTCTGGCCTGAGTGTGGAGAGATTGACACTCCTAGGGCGTGTCCATGTTGCTAGGGTAACCATCGATAAGCTCAATCTCCGATCGGAGGCAGTCAGCCGCATCCCGGTTCGGACGGGGAAGGGAGTGGATCAGAGAGGATCAAGGGGGATCAAAGGCAAACCTCCAAGACCATTAACACAGAAAAAGATGTGAGTATATATTTGAGCTGACATTTGCTCCACCGATATTTGATACTGAAATTAATACTAAACTTATTATGATTTGAAATACCAATGACCAATGCTTAATTCTGAAACTCATGATTTGAAGTACCAATGACCACTTTTGTTGCTTCATTATCTTTTGCATGCATTTGTTCCTTATTTGATCTATTTCTATAAACGTGATATATTTATTTCCTGTAGTTATGTATTTTCTTGAATATTATTGTAATGCCAGTGGAAACCAAATTTCTGTGTAACTTGTTTGCAAAGACCAAATAAAATATCTTGTATCTTGTATATTTACTCTGATGACATTAACTCTGTTTTTTGTTGTTGTCTAAGCTTGATTTGGGATTGAGTTTGGATTTAGGTTTAGGGTTAGAGTTAAGCATAGCGTTGGGTGTAGGATTGAACGTAAGATAGACCACAGAGCATTGGTCGCCAGAGTGCAATCATAAGTACAATACTGTTCACAGGTGGTCCATGATTCTGGACCAGAAATGGGCAAGAGCTGCACCAGAGCTGGACCAAAGATGGCCCCACAATGCAGAAATTATGGTTTCATCCTCCAGCTTTTTATCAGTTACCGTTGTTTATTACTAATGAATCTAGTGATTCTCTGGGATGAGGGTAATGCAGTAAGTCAAGAAAAAAAAAATCAGGGGGAAATCATTGAAAATATTTGTTTTGAGGTTTATCAAGTTAGCCCTCTATGTGCACTCCATTTCTAGAACCTATTTTGTGGAGTACCAGTTCCCAGTGAGCGAGGCGTCCAGTGGGAGGAACGGAGCATCGTCCGGTTCCATGGCAACAGAGCTGATGAGAGTGGTCTCCAAGAAGGTCACTGGTAAGGAAGTATCCTTTGGACATCGGTCAGTTTTTCCGGTCCAGTTTGATGGTCAAGCAGTAGACAGGTGGTGGAAGCAACTACTCGTCTTCAAGGTCTTCTCGAAGATGGCAGGAGATAAACATGTAAGTGAGATGACAAAATTAAAACTATGTGTATCCCATTTTCATCTTCTATTCTAAATAAAGCATTCAGTCATTCTAGTTCAGATATTTTGTAGGTGTTATAGAAAATTCCTTTTCTGTTCTCTCATGGTGTAAGTACAATAATATATATTTAAAAAAAAACATTTGAAAGTTTTAATGAATGTAATAATTTGTTGGGTATTTCCCAAAAGGAGATGTTTGTTTATTTTCTTTTAGTTGTCTATGTGTACAACAGATGCACATAGATGAAATAGAATGTACTTGTAAACAAACTTTAGCTTTCATTATTTGTTTTTCTTGGTAATGTAAATGTCTGACATACCTTGAAATCATTTTCATCACATTCTCCCTGCACTCCCTAATGTCATCTATTACTGTTTACAATTAAGAGTACATAATTACATAATTCCCCATATTCAAACAAAGAGCAGGCTTGTAGAAGACATACAATAAATTTTCATTGTATCAATTCCAGCCCACCATTCTTGGAGTAGCCAGTATCCCCCTGAGGTCACTCATTCAGAGTCCAGACCTAGTGACCATCTCTGAGCTACCGGTCAAGGATAAGACTTCTCCATCTAGGACCGCTGACCAGGACACCAGTCAGAGAGGCATCATGATTGGTCTTATTTCGGTAAGGGGTTGTGAAGTACCTTGATTGTTGAAAAACGTTTCAATATCATTGATGTCGAACGTGTTTGAATTATGAGACTATGCAAATTTGCAAAACCAAGATGTAGTATTAATGAATGAAAATTCAGGTGGAATGAAAATTGAGAAAAAGCCAATTAGCATGTACCATGTAGCCAATAAACAATATTTGTCAATCAATAGGCCATTAAAAGAATATGTTATCCCTTTTGTTGGAATGAATACTTGAATATAATAGTTGCAAACTTTTGATCCTTCTGTGATTTGGAATTTAATAAGGAACACCCAATTTTCTTGTGTGTGATTTCTTTCCTCTACTAATAGAAGTAATTGAAATGATTAAATTCTAGTATTGCCATTTGTTGAATTTGTTATTAATTGCTCTTTACTTCTGAATTCTTTATAGGTGAGTATGGAGCTTGCATCAGACAGCAAGGACTTTGCCTCTGCTTTAGCCAAGACCAGAGTGGCCGAGATGCAGGGGGCAAAGATTGTACCCCTCCCCTCATCGGACCCCAGGGCGGGGTTAGGTCATCTCACAAGGCAGGCATCACCACCACCATCATCCAAGGATGCTTTACCAGGCAGACACCAGCAAAGGGATGGAGATCAGTCTAGGACGGTTGGGAAGTCATCAGTTGCTATTCCATCTGGTCACTCAGGTTTGTTTGCTTGTGATGTGACATTGGAAAATATGTGCAAAAGAGATCCATCAGCATTAGTTGAATGATATAGTTATCATTTTTAAAAGTTTGCAAGTATAGATATAACAAACCCTTCTTAAAAAAACACTTAAAAAACATGTCACTGTTGATTATTCATTTAAAACTATCCCTATGAAATGATGGAGGAAAAAATTGCTAAGTTTGCCAGAATTATCCATGCATTACCCTTATGTTGTTCAGTCTATTTTTTTAAATTTCTATAATAATTTCATACTTCCCAGATGTAGACTATGTTGCTAACACTAATACTAAATAACATTGAATAAAATGTATTGTTCTTTTTTTCCTCTCCTTTGCAGTAGCAGAAACTAATGAACATCAAACTACCCACACAACCAAGATGAACAGGGAGACAACTCCAAAACATCAAGATGGCTTTGAGGTTGGTTATAGAAATTTTTCAGAAATTGATATTTTTCTTTATACAAACTTTGATACTTGTCATTACATCAGGTACTACATCAGGTAGAGTGAGAAGAAGGAAATATGTGCAGATTTATGTGTCATGTGAATGTAAAAATTGTAAGAGTGTAATTATTGTATAATAGGAATGATGCATTTACATGTTTAACAGCAATATATTCCAATGTTAATGTACATTGTTAATCATTATGCTGTTTTCCTTCTTTTCTGTTACCTTCTGAAAAGTGTTTCAGATGTTTTTGTTTACGTTTAGTGGTATGCTGATTAATGTAGTTTTTATTTGTTGATATATATGTACATATATTTGTGTATGACAGTTACAGATTATTATATTTTATCTCCTGTGTGATTGAATTTATTGAATCATCCACATTTCTCATGATTAAATCATTATCCTCACCAGGCCCTCACTCTGCATTCCTTGCTGTATGTAAGAGAAGGCCATCTTACCGCCTCATCTATACCAGGACAAACTATGCCTAGCCCTCACCCTTACCCTTCTCTACAGTATTCCTCAGGTGAGTTTAGGTAGTGTGAAAACAATGATGACAGATTTAATAAGGAATACATTGAGGGCACATTGCTATGTGTTTGAAAGGGTTTTCATTAAAAAAAGAATAGTAGGGTTGTATTGAAGAAAATTGTGAATTTGACTTTCTGTGCATATATACGATTAATAATCTGCATTGAAAAGATTTTATAGATATATTATCCATTCTTTCTTTAAAAATTTGAAATTCATAAAATATGTATGATTTCAGTGATTGGGATAAAGTGATGCCATTAAATATTCCTATTCTGTGTAATGTTTGTCACATACATGAAAAGATTATGATTACTTCATGATATTATACAATTAATGATACTGTAATAGCTATTGATGCACAGACCTGCTATGTGATACAAGATATGAATTCATTTTCATCAAATATTTCCTGCCTTTTGTTGTCTATACCAATTATAGGAGGAAGAGACAGAGTGGTGAATAACACTTACTTGGTTGGTCGTATGTTCTGGATGGATGATGCAGCTAGGTCTGATGTGTGTTGGGGAACCACTCAACCCGACTTTGACTTTGTGCAGGTAATGAATGGATTCTCTCTCTGTCTCTCTGTGCCTATGTGTTTCTCTCTCTCTCTCTCTCTCTCTCTCTCTGTCTGTCTCTCCCTCCCTCTCTCTCTCTCTCTCCACCCTCTCTCTGTTCCTGTCTCTCCCCCCTCTCTCTCTCTCTCCCCTCTCTCTCTCTTTCTCTCCCCCTCTCTGTCTATCTGTCTGTCTGTCTCTTAAGGGGGAGATGAAATGCATCCATTCCTCCCAATGTATTATTTTCAACTTCAGGAAAGAGACAAAGACAGGAAGAGGAGAAAACAAGGAGAATATGTGTACATTGCAAAAGAAAGATTTATAGAAAGTTTTGAAGGAGAAAGGGAGAGGATGAATGAAAGAAGATAAAGAGGATTTCCAGTTATGAATGAGAGATTGAACCAAAGGGAGAAAGTTGGAGAAGAGACACATTAGAACGACTATAAATGTTTTCCTTCTTTTTCTTTGATTACATAGGTATCTCCAGTGCTTCTCACACAGTCACTGCTGGAGAGAATGAGGAATAATTTCACCGTGATTGAAGTCTGGGATAAGAAGACCTCTGCTCAACATGACCAGGTAAGTTCATATGAAATATTAAGGGGTCCAATGGTAGACATTGGTTGTTGCTGTTGTTGTTTATTTTATTTTAGCACGGTGGCATACTTCAGCCAATGGCTGTTCTTCAGCATGGCCGTGCATATAAAAAGCAATCACAATTTTACAAAGAAACATACATTATCTTAGCTTAATTTGGAGGCCTTTATTTCCAAGCAGGCCTAGTTTTTATTTCTCAGACAATGCATATTTATTTTACATATTTTGCTTGTGTACAACGAAGTATGATACATAGATTAGTTTTGATTTTTTGTCATTCACATTTCAAGACCATGTCTCTGAATTTCCAAGCTTTCTTTCTATATAAAGAAGTATGTTTCAATCTTTGTTTTACCCAGTTACTAGGTATTGCGAAGCTCCCCTTGCATCAGCTCTACATGTCGTACAGGGATCAGAGAATCGGCAAGACGTTGCTCAAGTCTCAGGTAGGTGTGCTTAAATTGTAATACTGGGGGGGGGGGGCATTTCATAAAACTTGTCATCAGTGACAAATGACAGTTTTTTTGTTATAAGCTACCGAAATCCTTGCTTCTGATTGGTTATCAGCAGATTTGTCACTGATATTTGTCATTTGTCGTTGAAAAAAGGCTTTGTGAAACGGGTCCCTGATCTTGTTTTTAGACCAGTGACTTTAACTATGAAACAGACATACATGTACACCATTTTGGTGTGTAAGTGCATGATTTACTTCTTGTAGCCCAACCACACTTATCAATATAACCTAGAAAATATTCAATGTCAAGGAAATGAAATGTATAGCATGTTATTGGTGAAATACTTCATGAGACAATAATAAACATATTTTGAATGCCTTATCCAATAGAATTTCAAACACCCCATTCTGGTAATTTTACCCGGATTTATCTACATAGGCTCTCAAATTTGTATAGTGTGAAACTAACAAGCCAAGGAATTATTTGATGACGTTATTTTTACCAGGAGTGAGAATTCAATTATTTAGATTGATGAGTCTTGACTCTTCACAAAGAACAATTATATTCCAATGGTACAGTAAGGAGCAATGTCTGATGTATGAACCTGTACTACAAACCTATTTTCTCCTTTGACTTGTTAGTATCCTGTGGTGGCTGTAGACAATGAACTGCCTATCACTGACCCTTTCACTGGTCAGCGATGTGGGCAGCTGACCATACTCCTGGCTCTAGGATCTCAGCAACAGGTAAGAGAAATGCCTGCTCAGGCCCCTGTCTTATAAACAGTTGCAATTAATTGCAACATATTTGGGACTGTTATCAATTGCAACTATGTACAGAAGAGATAGAAGACTGTAAACTTGCGATTGATCGGAGAACTTGTGTTTGATTCGGATCAATCGCAACTCTTTTTAAGACTTCAAAAAATGACATACATTGATTATTTTACCATAAATCAGCTGTACTTGTAGAGCATTCAATGGTGTAGATAGGTGTTGTGTTCAGAAAGCTGTGATGAAGTACACTGGGTTTTCTTGCTTGTTCTCATGATATTTCTCCTTCCATGTTTAAAGACAGCATTAGCCCTTTCTTTAATCATTAATTCCAGAGCAAACAATGTTTGATACACTTGGTATCTAATGTTTCACAAATCTAAGAACTGGAAATTATAGCTTGCATGGCAATTGTTCATATGGCATTTAGGTTGACTGTAGATTGTCTGTTTCTCTGGGTATGCTTTTGTCCAGTGAAAAGGAGTAGTTTTCCTATTACAGAATTTGGTGTATATGAAGCCATATACTATAATTATCATTATTATTTGTCCAGGTTTCAGCATTACAGAGGTTGAAGTCCATCAGACGAGATGCTACCGATGTACCAGAGAGACCAGTGCGCTATGGAGAGAGGTATTCAAAATCATTGTTATTATATGAAATTATTTCATAATACATTTTTAATGAAGAATATGATAATCCAACCCAATTATACTTTGAGTATCATTTTTGACATATTGTAATTTCTATACTATACAGTGTACATGATCCATATTATCAGAGTTTTCCCCATAGCTAAATCAGGAAAGCAGTAGTTTTTTCCAATGATTTGGGATTTAGTACTTAGGATGTATATGTCAATTTTGCCCATTATTCTTGTAAATATATTTATATTTGAAAAATGGGGAGGGGGGGGGGGGTATGATGCTAGGAAAGCAAGTATACATGTACGGCTGTACATATTAGGCAACCAAGAGACATCAACTTTTGGTGTCTAGCTTTGCCTACAAGACATAATATAGATGATGAATCCCCCTCACTCTGGTGTTATTTCATAATGCATTTCTTTTAATCTCAGATACACTTCTGATCACATGTCTAACTTCTGAGCTACATCATATTTAAGTGTATGATTTATGGGTAACACAGAATATCTATAAAATGTAAATGACATAATTTCTTTTATTTATCATTTTCCGTTTATCTTGTTTTCTTGCAGAGCTCATGTTCATTCTGCTGACCAAGAAGTGGAAGACTCTGGTGCCGGTAAGACACATCACTTGCTTTGACCATAGGAGTAAAAATATCAAATTTATCATAGTATCGTCTGTATTTGATAGAAATGAATAAAACAATATCTGTGTTCATGTGTTGAAGTAACATTGATTTGTGTGAGAGATATCACACATTGGATTATACTGCTTACCTCACCACCCCACCCTCTTTTTCTTTCTCCATATTCTCCATATTCCCCCTTTCTTTCTTCTGTGTATCTTTCTCTGTCTGTCTGTCTCTTTCTCTCTCTCTCTCTATTGCCTCTGCCTGTTTGTCTATGTCTGTTTTTCTGTCTTTATGCCTGTCTCCTTCTCTCTCTTTCTCTCTATTCTCTCTGTCTGTGTAACTGGCTGGCTCTCTATGTTTGTCTCCTCTCTCTCCTCTCCCCCATCCCTCCCTCCATATCTATCTATCTAGCTATCAATCTCCATCTCCCACTCACTTTGTCCATTTATTCCCTTTCGTAACAGTTGAGCATGTCTTTGAGGTCGTGATAGAGGGCATCCAAGGTCTACCTCAGCTGGAAGACTCTGTGTGGGGCGAGGCAGATTGCTTCATTCAGTATCACTTCCCTCATCAACAACAGCAACTACAGCAGCAACAAGAGTTTGGAGGACTGATACAAGACAGTAAGTCACTATTTCTGCATTCACTACTACTTCCATACAGCTCGATGATTTGAATGTTAGTCGTCATATTTTGTCACATATCATGTAATCAGGCGCATTCGCAAGTTCTTTAAAGGTCAGATTTAAGATCATATGACATTGTTGTTTCAGTCACTACTTTTTTTCCTTCATATTACTTGATTTTATTGGATCAAAGAAATATTTTGTCACACCATAACCAGAAACTTGAAATACTGACTGGATGAAAATTATCTTAGGGAATTGAGAGTATATACCATAAGCTGCAAGTATACTATCTATTTATGAATTCTAAAAGATGAGGAACTATTATTGCCTCACATTCTCCTATTGTAAAAGAATACTTGAAGGGCCTCAACTGTTGATTCATCTTATGCCTTTTAATTCTTGTATACAGGTAGTCTAACCCTCAGGCCTCACCGTACCCCTACCACTTTGTGCGTACCTGACCCAGTATTCAATGATGTTTGCAGACATAGGGTTATCTTAGTTCAAGGGACACCAGTACAAAGAGAACTACTCACAGGTAATGCTGTCACTTAATTTACTTACTGATATTTATTGATGAATGAGAGGGGTACTGTTAAAGATTCTAATTCTATTTGATTGCAAATTGAATGCAACGTTATCAATACCTTACATATTTTTGAAATCTTGGGGAGAACTGCCGACAAGATTATTCCATTAATTTTTTTTTTTTTTTTTTGGGGGGGGGGGGGGGAGGGGGCTAATGATTATCCTTCTCGACCAAATATTTCTTGCAATAATGATGTCTTGTAATGTAAAACAGGCTGAATCTGAACAAAACAAAACATGGGCAAGCTTTTACATCCCCCCCCAAGGAATAATACAGACCATTTGTATTTCTTGTTTCATGGTTTTATGATCATTAACAAAATGAGGAGAACTTGAGTCAAAGATGCTTGTACAATTTTGGTGTTTGTTTACCCCATTATTTGGTATTAAATGTGATGACATTTTTTTTCAAAGACCTATGTTGGCAGTCAGCAATCAGTAATCCGTTCTTTTCTTCTGTACAGCCTGTGCAGGAGTGGGTGGACATGCTGGAGGCATTCCATTTGAGGTCTGGTGTCGGTTCTACTACCCTAATGTCAGGGATCAAGTCATTGCTAAGGTGAGCTGGATTTATTAGAATAGTGGTATTAAAGGGGAAGTCCGCCCTGATCTTGTGTTGGTTTTAATAAAAGCAGAAAAATGAGAGAAACAGGCCGGTGAAAGTTTGAGCAAAAAAAAAAAAGATTGGCAACTCTGTGACATACCTTGCGAGCTCCCCTCCCATTTACCCTAAAAAACTTCAAAAGTTTATATTTTTCCTTAAGAAAATTTTCAATCATACATTCATCAAGCTTTGGTTTCTCATTGAGCTCATAAATTGAGCGCACAGTGTTGTTCATGGTGCTTTACAAAGAAAGGCAACCATCATTTAAAAATGAAGAGAATTCTAGGGTGTTTTTGTTGGTTTGTATTGTCAACTGTTCTAGAAGTAACTAGGAATGACTGTTGTTGTTTAATCCTCAGTGTTAGCTGTTAGTACCGGTATTATGTAGCGTCCTTCCTCTTTGACCTCCATTTTTCTTTTTGTAATATAACTTTGCAATCTTGTATTTTATCTTCCCTCTGTTTGGAGCCAGAAGGGTGTTAACTCTGTGTTAAAGTTAATGGGTTAATGTCGTCTTGGCTCCAAACAGGCGCTGTGATCTTGAAAGAGTTATAATCCATCCTTTCCTCTTTCTTTGTATTTTCAGGCTACCTTACCCTTAGCCAAGCTATGTGCCATGGTGACCATGCAGCGGAGAGGTGAACCGAGTGTCCAGACCTTCTCATTGCCTCTACGAACTCATCAAGACGATCAAGAGAGGGCAGCAGAGGAAGCTGGTCCTAAGGTGTGTATAGCTTAATACAGGCAAACTTGCTTTAGTGACCACCTGTATAGAAAGACCACCTGTCTACAAATACCACATTTTTTTGTTTCCCTTGAAAATGGTTTGTCATTGAAACATGTACTAAAGGAACCTGTACATAAAGAACACCTGCCTATAACGACCACTTTTCTTGTCTCTCTTGGGTGGTCTTTATAGACAGGTTTCACTGTATTACACAAAGCACCATGATTGTGTACATCGCAACTGAGAGGCAAATTATCACTGTATATCCAACTGATTTTTACTTTATATGGTACTTCAGCAATAATATAAATTCTGCTGTTTGTAGAGAGGTTGTCTATTTTGAAGAGAATTAGCATTCAATTGAATAGCCCCAGTTATTAGAGGAATTGGACCTTAGGATTTCATCTTCAAATTCTATATTTGATCAAATCAAGTGTGTTGGAATGAAGCAATTTTTTCTTTGTTTGTCATTATTTTAAAATGCCATGAAAGTCCAAGGAGGTCTTAGGATTACACTGGATTAAATGGATCCACAAGCTGTATAATTCATCAAGATTAACACAGTAAAAAAAGTACAGTAGATTGTCTAAGTTACCTCATCAATCTTGTATGTTCGTCTCTCGTGCTCATAGCTTCGTGACAGTGGACTACTTGATGTAACGGTGAGCTACAGACAGACCGTGACCTGCTGTAGAAATTATAAAGATTAAAGATAAAGATTATAGTACATTTTCTAAGTTACCTCATGAATCTATATGTTCATCTTTCGTGCTCGTAGCTTCGTGACAGTGGACTACTCGATGTAACAGTGAGCTACAGACAGACTGTGATCCAACACAAGACCCATCCATCGAGGGAGAGAGGTGTTAGTGGTGGAGGTCCTCATGTATCACTGGCTCTGGCCATTCACAGAGCATGTGGGCTCAAGGTTTGTCTTCTATTTGCTATCCTTTATCAGAGCCAGGCTCATTTTGTCCATACTAACCCTTCTTCAGTATATTGAGATATACATGTATCCTATATTGAGATATACATGTATAATAACAGGCTGTTGTAGTCTCATGGCAGGCAACTATCAATATTTTATTAATATGTGCACCAACCTTTCATAATACAGTTACATATACATACATTTCTGTCTGTAATGTTTACACTTTTGTTTCAAACATGTTTTTTTAATGCCTATCCTAAGTTTTTAATTTTTGCAAAAGAAAAGATGAGTACCGGTATATTTGAAACATTTCTTTGTAATATTCATACAATTTAAAGCAGATTGTATATATGTTTAAGGCTGGTGTTTATTTGTTCATCCAGTCTGCGGCAACATCCCTAGCTCGCCATGACAACGGGATGCAGTACCCAAGTCAGGTTGGAGTCAACTCATACATCAAGATACAGCTATCATTCATGGCCAAGGATGTAAGTAGCATCACCTTATTAGAACAGATACCATTGATTTCAGGTCTCATTTGAGTTACTAGTATAGTGTAGTAGTCGTTGAAAATAATACACAGACTCTATACATTTAGAGGAGGTCATGTAGGGTGTTTTCTTTTCAATCTTCTCTTTTTTGGCCCTTAAAACAGAAATAGAAAGCCCATAAAAGTTCAATTGGGAGTGCTTGAAAGTTTCCATAGATCACCTACACTTATTTAGTGTTCATATGTGTTCTTTCTGGGACACTGATATACGTTTATATCTCGTTACCTATTTGACCTGCCAAATAGTCAATATATCAATGATGTAGTTATCTGAGTCTATAAGGGTTCAGGTTCTTTTTTCAGAGTTCATCTTGAAATTAAACTAATGACAAATTCAGAATGTTTGTCAATAATTTTATTCTATACATTATATTATATGTTGTTTCTATCATTTTTTTTAGGAGATGCGTGTGACAAGAACCATTGCCAGGAGCTTCTGCCCCGAGTACAACCATCACGTAGAGCTCCCATGCCCCCTCCTCCTTGCTCCAGGGGAGGGAGAAGAGGACAATGATGTGATGAGTTTTGCGGAGGCCCTGGAGTCTGCTGATCTCATCCTGCAAGTGTGGCACCAAGTACCTGGGTTTAGAACAGGTATAGAATGAGAGAGTGATAGAGAAGGAAAATGAGATGTAAAAGTAAATTCAATAGAAAAGAATGAAGGAAGCTGCAGAGAAAGAGAGAGGACGGCTTATAGACAGACAAATGATAGAGAAAAAGGGAGAGTGACCAACAGACCGACATCATCATAAATATAGACACAGACAGAGAAAGAGAGTTAACGTATTAGAAAGAAACAAATAATCTTGTGATGGAAAAATAAGATTAGATTAGAAGAGGAGAGGAGGACAAGAAATGGAAGTATTCCATCTCCCCCTCTTGATCTATTAAAAAACAAATTATTTTGATTTATTTTCTTCTATTTTCCTTTTTTATTACTCATTTTTGTATGTACATGATGCACTTGCTTGAAATTTGTTCCATCTTCCATGTTAATTTACAGGGGATATTGAGAGACCCCATCGAATAGAAGATACCCTACCGAGGGGAGGAGGGGGTATGATGGGTCACCGGGTCATCGCTGAGACTGGAGACGTTCTGATCGGTTCAGCGACCATTCCTCTCGTGAAGCTGCTAGCAAATAGAACAGGTAAAGTATGGGGATGCTTTTATGTTATGTAGTTATTTGTGGTCAGTTTGCAGCGTATGTACATACGTGACTCATTTCATTTTTGTTTTGAAGAAGTGTGACCAGTAATCTTGAAAATTCATGCATAGAAAAATTACCTTAAGTTATCTATGCGGCATGTTTTTCCTAATCTTCTCTATCCTTTGTTTTAAAGATGGTCCTTTTTTAATTGATATGAAAAATTTGGACATCAATTTAGATAAAATTGTTCAGATATTTCTTTTTAAATCTCACCTTATTTCACACCACAATCCTAACACACTCATTCCTGAATCTGATAGGTATCAAATAACTGTACGCATTAACGTATCAATATTGTGCCACCAGCATAGCATGTTAAGGGCATAGTTTTACACCATGGAGTTACAAAGATAAACAAGTTATCATGTCCAGAGATGTAGCCAGTCAAACTGGTTTTAGAAATATTTGATTAACTAGATTTAGAGATGGACCACTCTATTTAAAATACACTTTAAACCCCTTTATATATGAACAAAGTCAAATATCTTCTGTTTATTCAGGTCTTGAAGGCTGGTTCCCCATCAGTCTACCACCGTTGGGGTGGGACACCGCACCTCTCGCGAGACAGCGTGACCCACTGAGTGACACACCCGATGACACGCCCCAGCCCCAGCCCCACCCCAAGCTGCTTGACAGGGTGGCAGGAGGGGTGGAGCTGGCGGTCAAGTTTGGACACCAGGATGACCGTGAGAGGGTCATCGATGCTGGACGGAAGGTTGGATGGAGTCCAGATAGTCTGGTACTGGAGGACGTGGAACAGATCTGGGATGATGGACTGCAGGGTGAGTGCATCAGGGTGTTTGGTTATTCTAAAAAATTCCAGGTCTTGAAAAGCATTGGCCTAATTGGGATTTTTTGACATTTGATTAGGTGTTTTTTTAGAGTCATTTTTATAGATTTCCCATATAATTAAATGATATATAATTTTCTCTTAGATGTCCTAATTTCAGCAATTTCAACATTATCTTGTACCAATACAATTATGATTGATCGTTATCCCAGACCAAGGTCCATCCAGTTCATTATCCTGTGAAGTGACCATTGATGTGGACGCTGCCTGGTTCCCTGTCCAGTCGTCACTCAGACCAGGTCAGACCCAGCCTGACCCTCACACCAAGGCTTACATCAGATATAAGTTCTATGACAAAGGTAGGTCACTGACATCTAGTATCTGATTCACTATACTGTGCTAACACTTAGAAGAGTAAAATGCCCCAAAGTAATAACAGTGATTAATATAAGGGATTCTGCCCCACGTGTGCAGCAGTTAATATCTTGATAGTGCAGTGAGGAAGTCACCTTGTTGATTGATGTTAAAAAAATCATTTGTCACAAGCTGTTTATCATTTGTCCATGTAGGTGCAGTGTGTTCCAAGCTATGTTACCTAGATCAGACTGGAGATGGCCAGCTGTGTGCAGATCTCAAACATTGTAATGTTCTCCATGCCAATCAGTCACAATCATTTGCTTGGTAAGTACTCCTACTTCTGTGACTCCTTTTGTCCCTGAAATCTTCTTCCATCTCCATTGTTTTCCTCTTCCATAGAAATTATTTTGTTCATTCTTTTTCTCTTTGTTTTTTCTCTGTTACCTTGTTTTAGTCTTCTCCATACTGTTACGATATCTGAATATCCGGCATCCGTAGTACTTGGCTAAATAACATGGCTACCATAACAACTATAACAAACCAGTCTGCCTACTCTTTATTATCCTGAGTTATCTACCATTACTAAGATCTACAAACGCATCACATACTAGGTTAGGTCTTTGAGGCTCTTGTGTCATTTATCTTCTGCTTTTTCACTTTCCTCGTTTGTTCTGATATCATCTGCCTTTTCATACTACAGATGGAACATTAAAACATTGTTGTACATTCAGTGCTATGAATGTCAATTTGATTTTTGTAAAGAAAAAGTAACTTGAACATTCTTTTTTGATATCTAAAATATTTCTGTAGGTACCTGCGTGAGGAGCAGCTAGAGGTGCAGCTATGGCTGAGCTACAACTCTGAGCTACCTGAGGAAAGCAAGGCCAGGCCTCGACATAGAGACAAGCTAATTGGTTGCACCTACATTGACCTTTCACCTCTGTGTCATCAGAGGGTCAAGAGACATCGGGTCAGGTCAGTATAACAATCTGCCGGGTCATACTAATCAGTACTTCTTACAGAAATTTGACTATAATTCAGATTTCATTAAAAATATACTTTTTTTAAAAATATTATTATTCCATTGTATGGTTTGTTTTTAAATACTGTATGTTAGAATTCCTTATCTCCTGAATAGAATACTGACTTTCAGCCATTATGATAATTTAATGATAAAAGTTAGCAGCTCTGGTGCAGGATGCTGTTTCCATTCTGTGGGGAGAGCAGTTATAGAAGTCTTAGTTTTGCATACTTTACTCTCATATTGTATATGAAGATAACTAAATGCATAGTTATTCCCTGTGTGAAAAAGATAATTATGCAAGAATGCAGTGAAGACCAAATAGAGGATGCCTACAGAAGCTTAAATGGAATTACAGAATTAAATAGTTAACAGGTCTATCACTTGTCTCACCCGTGAAGACAGAACGCTTTGTCTATGGAGAGCCATCATCAACAGGGTCACAAAGGGTCAGTCATGACTCATAGGACCATGACAATGAAATGTGGGCAGGCTTCTTTCGTGTCCATCATCTGAGCTCAAATGTTCTGCCAGGCTCTTAGACACTGAAGAGCCTTCTCATTTGCTGCCACTACATGTACATGTAGGTCTTCCAGGCAGCATGTGTGCAGTTATTAGATTGAAAGCAGAATTTTTCTTTAATTTTGAACTCATATATATATATATATATATATATATACAGTGCGTCCCAGAAAAAACGAAACCGAGAAGTATCGATGTTCTATCATAACTTAATCACAACTATAATTAATGAATGATACATATTTGGAAAGCTTAGAGTCTCCTCTTTCAGTTGATGCTACTCACGTGATGCATATCTTACGCATGAGTGATTCACAGCAATTTGAAGGAAGGAAACCAAAAAGACATTTGGCGGGCGGTATCTGAATTTCGAAGAAAAATTCACATTTCTAGAAAGTTGAGTTTCTGCCCTTTCATATGACACCTCAATCAGGAAAAATGAGCGAGGAATGACAAAGTTCTGTAGGTTTAAAGTAGTGCTTGCATTTCCATAATTTTATTAAACGAATTCGTTTTCACTGGCTGCCTGCCGTATCAATAAACGAAATTAACAAAAGACTTAACTCCGTTTAGTTGACAATCAGCCGTAGACGAGAGTCTTCATGCATGGCTGATTGTCAACGAAACGGAGTTAAGTCTTTTGTCAAATCTGCTTTTTGCTACGGCAGGCTCCCAGTGAAAACGAATTCGTTTGCTAAAATTATGAAAATGTAAGGGCTACTTTAAACAAACAGAACTTTGTCATTCCTCGCTCATTTTTCCTGATTGAGGTGTCATATGAAAGGGCAGAAACTCAACTTTCTAGAAATGTGAATTTTTCTTCGAAATTCAGATACCGCCCGCCAAATGTCTTTTTGGTTTCCTTCCTTCAAATTGCTGTGAATCACTCATGCGTGAAATATGCATCATGTGAGTAGCATCAACTGAAAGGGGAGACTCTAAGCTTTCCAATATGTATCATTCATTAATTATGGTTGTGATTAAGTTATGATAAAACATCGATACTTCTCGGTTTCGTTTTTTCTGGGACGCACTGTATATATAATGATGTTGATTATCTATTAATCGCCACTTCTACTTTGCATCTCCCTATGAACAGTGGTGTGTTCCCCTTGTTCAAGCCAGGCTGTGCTGATATGGGAGGGGCGTGTTTAAGAGCTCATGTTACCATGAGAGTCACATCGGAGCAGAAACCAGTCACAACATGGTTTAGAAGTCTTAGTTTTGCATACTTCATCTCATTTTGAATATGAAGATAACTCCATGCATTATTATTCCAAAAAATATATTCAGTATTAGAATAAAAGCTTTAAATGTTCTTTAATTTTCCTTTAATTTTTATCTCATATAATGATGTTGATTATTTATTAATTGCCTCTTTTACTTTGTATCTCCCTATGAACAGTGGTGTGTTCCCCTTGTTCAAGCCAGGCTGTGCTGATATGGGAGGGGCGTGTCTCAGTTTTAGTTTTGCATACTTCATCTCATATTGAATATGGAGACAACTCCATGCATTATTATCTTTAAGCAGGATCTTCCTTAATTTTGAATCCTATAATGATTTTGTTCTGATTGCCTCAACAGTGGTGTGTTCCTGTTGTTCAAGCCAGGCTGTGCTGATATGGGAGGGGTGTGTCTCAGAGCTCATGTTATCATGAGAGTCAAGTCGGAGCAGAAGCCAGTTACAACTCCATTCTTTGAAGAGAGCAGTTATTCAACATGGTTTAGAAGTCTCAGTTTTGCATGCTTCAATCTCATATTGAATATGAAGACAACTCCATGCATCGATATTCCAAAAAATATGTGCAGTATTAGAATAAAAGCAAAACATTCTTTAATTCTGATCTCATATAATCTTTATTATCGATGAATTGCTACTTTTACTTTGTATCTCTCTTTTAACAGTGGTGTGTTTCCATTGTTCAAGCCAGGCTGTGCTGATATGGGAGGGGCGTGTCTCAGAGCACATGTTACCATGAGAGTCACATCAGAGCAGAAACCAGTCACAACTCAACAGGTAATATCACATAAAAAAAAGCTTGTGGGAGTACGGATCATATAGTCAAGTGATCATAACCTCGATAATATTTCTTGTTTTCCAGAACAATGAGAAGGGGAAGTTTTCCCAATTAGTGTATATATTTGTATCTGCTGAATTAAATTAAGTTATAACCCTTTTAAACTTGATAAATTTAGTAATCAGCCATGTAGTAATACGATGTTTATGTATATGATTATGTAGTTATGCTATTAATGTACTTTGTAGTTATTGAAGTTTTCCTAATGGTTGTGTATAATTGTCTGTGCTGAAATCAGTGAAATTATAGCCCTAGATGTTTATTCTTATAATGAGATATCTGTATATAAAGACAGACATCTCTAGTTGTCCCGAGTCTCAAGATTAGAAAATGAAATCAGATAAATTTGATCTGTTTACTTCTGTCGCAATCTAAAATGACACGTTTTCTTTCAATTCACAAGGATCAACGCAAGAGAGTACAGGACGAAGAGAGCTTGGATGAAGAAACACGACCTAGTGATGACACCAAGGATGGTGAGGGAGTGAAGGAGAAAGTGAAGGAAGAGGAGGAGGAGAGACAGAAGAACCAACCAGTTTGGATGACAGTGGTGGTGGAGAGAGCCATGCGCCTGAGTGATTTCACTGATCCATCAAGGTAGGATGAGCTTGAATTCAACAGAAAATGTTTTCTTTCTTTTTCTACCTTGAATTGTAATTGAAATGTAATTGAAATGATATTCATTGTAATAAAAATGCTTGCACTGCCCTCGGCTACAGTTCAAGTACATGGTATACATGTATACATTATTATAGTAAATTACAGCAATCATTATTAATTCAATGGCAATCAGTAGGCCATCTTGGTCATTTCTATTCTTTGAAAGAGTATATTTATGCATACACCAGAGCGAAATATGTGTGTTTCACTGATTTATTAGAGCTTTTGTTGCATTGTATTTTGAATTCATTACTAATTGTTGGTATATATAGTTGAAATGCTGATTGATATGAAATTACTTCTGTGGAATGCATTTATATACCTGCCAAAATAGCAGCTTTCTTCAGATCTAGCATCGACAAGCTAGTATCATAATACATTGCTTTTAAGATTTGTGATATGTATAGTGTACTTTTATGAATAAATTGTTTTATATAATCAGTGTACACATTACATGTGTATGAACAAAGTATTATTGATACATTGTATGGATGACTATTGAATTTCAGTTCTATGGCAGTTCAGTTCATGATTAACATTGATTTTCTTTGTTGTTGATAGGGTTGAGTCAGTAGCCCCAAGCTCCTATGTAACCTTCCAGTCAGCTGTCGGTCCCTCTCCTGCCGTCACTCCTACCGTACCAAGCTCTAACAACCCTCAGTGGAAGTACACCAGAGATGTAGCTATCAGCCCTCAGCTACTTGACAATCAGGTAAACCTTGTGTAGAGTATCAACAGTCCATTGGTTTAGGGTGTAAAAGTCATGCTCACTCTGTTTCTTCTGATGATTCGGTCATACCTAGGGTGTTTCACAAAGACTAAGATCGACTTAAGTTGGACTTGAACTATGGCAGACCATTCATGCCACTGTTTGCTCTCATTATTTACTGGCATTGGGCTCTCAAGGGATGTATAAATCATGGTCACAAATCTACAGAATTTACATTTTTTTATAATTAATTATTGAAGGAAATTTTTAAAATCTAAAGATCAACATTTTGAGAGCAAACTATGGCATGAATAGCCTGCCATAGTTAAGTCCAACTTAAAGTCGATGTTAGACTTTGTAAAACACTCCCCTGATAATAGCAATAGTACCAACTTAAACAATTTACACATATATACGATGAAGGTGCATTTTAAGTTCCCTTACTTTCAGTAATTGTTTTTTCTATCAGGCACTTAGTATGTACAACACTTCGGTTGATAGTGAAAATGTTGTCAAAGTATTTCTCTTTTTAAAATTCTATTTATTTGTCTTTTTCATTCTAGAGTCTGATTTTCAAGATTTGGCACCAAACCTCAAGCAAGCAAGGTAAGAACATTATCATCTTTAGAATCGATTTTTTTTTTTCTTCTTCACTCTCCTGTATTTTTCATTTCACCTGTATTTTCCTTTCACCTGATAGCATGTAGGTCAGTTGCATGTACAGAAGTTTACTTCTCAGTAAAAGTTTATTAATCAATATATAGATCTATCCATTTTTTAATTTGACTATGTTGTAGGAAGCATTGATTTATTGTCGTATTGTAAAATCTCCTTTTCTTTTCTCCTTCCTGTGATAGATTCAACTTGTGATCGAGTGTTAGGTTTCATAGCTGTAGATCTAGGACCCTTGTTAGCTGGCATTAGGTCTCTGGATGGTTGGTACAATATCATGGACTTCTCTGGTCAGACCCTGGGGCAGATTAAGGTAAACTGATGATGATGGTAATGATGATGAAGATGATGATTGAGAAGAATTTTATTCCATTTCTTTATTGTCAGGCACAAATAAAAGGAAGGCATAAAAATTGTCTTACGGCTCACACTTGTATAAAATATAACAATACAATAACAATACAATAACATATCATAAACAAATAACTACAAATAACATGAATAACATAACAATGTAATATCATTTAATCTCTCTGTTGAGAGCCAGAGGAATTACTTGTATTATTTGTACTCCCCTGGCTCCCAACATACATACTAACTTAAATATATTCCAGAAAATGTTCATGACAACAATCAATGTCATATAAGTAGAACAAATCACAGCCAAGATCTAAAATCAATTATTCATCAATTATTTAAAATTTCAGATTAAAACTGTTTATTTTTTTATAGCAAACATAATGATGGTGATAATGATGATGATGATGATGTTCATGTTTATGATGCTGATGATGATGATGATGATGATAATGATGATGATAATGATAATGATGATGATGATGGTAGTGGTGATGAAAATAGTCATAATATTAATGATGACTCATTCTAGTTTTGATCAGTTCTCTGTGTGATTCTATAATACTTTGTCATTCATATTTGAGCTTATGTGTGTCTTGTGTACAGATCTCAATCACACCAAAGGAATCTTTATCACCACTGAGGCACTCTCCTAAACAAAGAGCAATGTTGGTAAGCAATCAAAATCCATTCATTTGCATATTATCGCTGTTTTTAGAGAAAATGAATATATTGTAATACACGGTAATAACTATATCTTTCACTGGGTCCAAGATCTTTTTGCTTCTCTACTTTTGTCCGTTTCATAAAATTCTTCAATTTCTTTTTTCTTCATCATTTAATTCAAAATGAATTGTTTTCATTTTTGATCAGGTGTAGATGATTTTATCCCTGGTTATAGAAGTTCATACTCATTTCAGTTAGCCTAAAGTAAACAAGCAGTCAATTTGTGTTTGGTTCTTTAAAGTAAAACGATCATATATCTGTAAAGCGCTTAGGCACATCGTTGGATCGGTGTATTGAGCGCTATATAAAAAAACAGATTATTATTATTATTATTGCTATTGATATTGTTTGTTATGTTCCTAAATACTATTTGTTCTAAAGAATCAGTTCTGACATTAGTTGCTGGGATTATTAACAGCTTTCATGGGAATGTTATCTGCCTAATGGACTTTTATACAGTGATGAATTGGAGGGATTTATATGTTGCTCATTCATTGGAAGTGATCTTGGAATATCTGTGTTTTACACCAAGTCAGTATACTAGTGCCCTTTTAAAGGCATCAATCCTCAATTACATAAATGTCATCTGTGTCATGGGACTTATGAGCTCTAGGTCACCTTAAACCTGACCTCATAGCTGCCAAGCATTCCTACTTTGGAGGAATGAGTCCTATTTATCTGTCTTGGAACTAGTTTAATAAACCTGATGCTCCTCTTGTTTTGGGGGGAAAAGTCTGAATATTAACTTGTGACAAACACTGCATTTCTAATTTTGTCATAGCAGATTCACTAAGGAAGGTTGACATGTATGTTACTTACGGTATACTAAATCAGATACTTTTTTCTTGGTATTCAGTAACAAACAAATTAAATATTCAATGAATCGATTGTTATCTTTCCTTCAGGGTTCACCCAACAGCTCTAACCTCTTCAGCCGAGCACCCCTCCCTCCTCCTCACTACCTCCTCTCATCCTTACCCTCCTCATCCAACCGGCCTGGTAGTAGTCTCCCGTCCACACATCCAGCTGTCAGGAGTCTTAATCACTTTGAGCAACATCTAGAAGGAGTCAGGCAGTTCCATGGCAAGCTACAAGACAGACTCAGAAGTGAGTTTTTTCTGATAGTTTGTTTTACCTGACTGCTATTAAAGAAAGTATGTGTATGCTTGTAAGTGAGCAACTAAGGGACTGAGGGCTTCAAGTCCTCTCCAAAGGACTTGTTAATGAGGATTAATGCCTTACCAAAGGGCACAAGCGCATCGATTTGGTTTCGAACCCAGGATCTTGCGGTTATGAGACCACCACTCTACCAATTAGCCATCGCGTCTCCTCTTTCATAGTCATTTCAGAAATTATAATAATTTTTTGTTTGTCTTTTTTTATAAAAACGATGTGATGTGATATTTTATTTTCCATATGAGATCAAAGAAATTTGTTTCCTTCTCATCGTTGTTTCTCAATATATCTCTTGAGGACAATACCCAGCTTCTAAGATATTGTCCAGAAGGGCATTAACTCTTTGTAAATAATAATAATAATAATAATATTTATTTTGTATATAGCGCTTAATGTCTCTAAGCGCTTTACAAATATACTATTACCCCGGTCATTGGATTCAGTGCTTGACAACATAATTTAACATCTCCTTATCTCTCTCTTCCCAGTATCTGTTGTCATATATTTTTTACTTTTGTTAGAGGAAATTGATCATGAAGTGCTTCAAAAAAGTAAAAATCTTTGAGTGACCGGTTTTATCATACTCATTTCCCCCAATAGACTAGTGTTATAAAAAAAACAGTTCAAAACTTTTTGGCAAACGGTTTTTGACATTTCTAATTCCAATCATAAATATCTTGATGTGAATATGTTTATATTATTATGAAAACATAAAGAAGACCTGAAATGGTTATTTTACCCCAAAAAATAAAAGAATATCTTGATAATCAGACAGGCAATCGGCTTGTAAAAGTCATGGGATTCCTGACTGACCTAAAGGTTTATAATTATGATTGCAGCATGAGCTAAATCCAGAATTTGAGGCAAAGATACCCAATCCCTTTAAAAGATCTTCTTAAGACACTGTGTCATCATGTGTTTTCCGTTTTATTTGTAGGTCTGCATAGAATGGAGACCGACTCAGGGTCCTCAGAAGATGGAATCCAACACACAGTCACTCAGAATCTTCCGGAGGTTGGAATACAACAGAGTGACTTCCGACCACACCTCTCGGAAAACACTCCGTCATCATCATACCTCTTGGAAACCTTCAGGTATTTTCTCTCTTCCATATAACATATCTGATTGAGCCTTGTAAATATGTATTAAAGCCCCACTGCACTACATAAAGCTGCTTGCGCCCTCTATATAGCAAACAATGCCTAATCGGTGACTGTGGTCCCCCATGGTCCGCTTTTTCATATGTTGATTGAGAGCTGATTTGATGAGATAACCACCTGTCGGTGACCATGCAGTGAGGTCTAATCTAGTGCTGTAATATCACGGATATCTTCAATTCCGTTTAACCGCCAGTCAAAACCGGACGGTTTTCGGTTAAACGATTAAAAAAAAAAAAAAAAAAAAAAAATGATTTTTTTTTTTTTTTTGACCGACTCTGTCGGCAGCAAGCCAGGTCCGTGTGAGCGGGAAGGACTTTCATTTAACTGCGATGTGCATTTGGAGGCGCTGATTTGTGCTTGTGAACTTGTCACAAATAATAGTAACAATGTCGTTTTTAGAAGAATGTGTAAGATCATTAATGTAAATAAAAAACAGTAGAGGACCTAGGATAGAACCTTGTGGTACGCCATGTGTAAAAGTTGGATGAATTTTTATTATAAAGTACATATTGAAATCTATTACAAAGATTACTTTCAAACCAAGATGACAGACAAATTGGAGTGTTGTTTTAGTTTCGGAGTGGTGAGTCAAAAAACAATTTACTGAGCTGGGAAACATTGCCAGGCATAGTGCCAGGTGGAGGGGCATAAATCGAAACGTACAAAAAAAAAAAAAAAAAAAAAAAAAAAAAAAATTATTAAAAAAAAAAAAAAAAAAAACGGGAAAACGAAACCGTCCAATTGAAAACGGAATCCGCCATCGGCGGTCGGATACCGGACGGTTAAACGTTTGGTTACAGCACTAGTCTAATCCCTCCTGGCCGAACTAGTGCAGAGGTGCTTTATTAAAACATCACAAGTAAAAATTGTATTTTAGTAGTATATGAATTACTTGTTACTATGTTAGGACTGCTTTTTTTAGTATCTTTACAAGGTCACTGTAAACGTTCAAGTGTCTCCCTCCTGTTGTAGATTTAAAACATTGATTTGGGGTTTAGCCAGCAGCAGTTTAAGTGGGTTTTTGTATGGATGTTTACATTGAATGTTATGTGAAATCATTTGTATTTGATTATGTTTCATTTCTTTTCTTCTCTTTCTTTTATTTCAGGAAAAACATGGAGGAATTGGATGAACTTCACCAGCGTCTCAAGACCAAACTCTCAGGAGGAGAGACACCATCATCATCATCATTGCCTAATGCAGCATCTTATCACCATGGTAACTCTGGTAGTGATGCCGAAAGGAGACGGATGTCCTCCGATGTAAATGGTGATGGAGGAGAGCAGGTAGGACACAGTGGACAGTATGGAGCAGGGAACATGGTGGTTGATGACGGGACAGTGCCTCACGGTAATGATAATAATAATCAACCGCATCATCATCATCATAATCTCCAACAACATGATCATCAAGATCATCTTGGAAGTGGCCATAGTACATTCCTCATTGATAAAGAAGAGAGAACTGATGGGAGAGAGGATGATGAAAGAACTAGTAACTGGAGCACAGAAGGGGACCCCTCCGACGAAGTCTTGCATGACTATACTGATCGAGATGGAGGCAGTCGTGGAGGTGATACAGGGGATACCAGGAATGGAAGAGTAACGATGGATCCAAAGTATGAGAACAGAGGTATGGGGAGAGAAGAAGTTGGTGGAGAAGATGGTGATGATGATGGAAGGCATCAGTTCCGGGAGGATGGAGCGAGGGGGGATGATGAAGACAGCATGATTTATGTGAGGCCACTGAATGACATATCATGCCCGGCATTCAGTAATGGTATCAATGATGATGTCATTAGCCCTTCATCATCCAGACCACCCCACTACATCCCATCCTCCTCTCATCGATATACAAGTGAACACCATGATGAGGATGAGCTACATCACCGTAGAGATGATGAACTCAAACTAAGTGATGGTATTGACGATGACTTGTTGGCAGGCACCGATAGACTTGGTGGTAGAATTGATGCGGAGGAATACCAAGACTCAAACACCGTTCATACCAAGGAAGATGGTTACTATGCCAACCAAATCAGTGATGCATTCAGTGATGGGAGGGGAGGAGATGGGGAACAGAATGGTTCGCATTCTTATCAAGGAACGGACCCTGACCACAAAGCTGGCTTTGATGGGATGGGCAGAGACATGGTCGCTGGTGGTCACGCTCAACCAGAAGATGCTGTGCAGGGGTACGGAACCGGCGACCTGCAGAACTTAGTCACACCAAGTGACCATACAAACAGTGCATCAAGTCATACAGATAGTGCGTCTAACATGGTAAGGACTAGATCATCTACCGGTACCAGTGGTAGTGGACCCGATGATGAGTGTAGCAATGAGGGGATGAGAGGCAGCAGTCAAGACGATGATTGGAGCAATGGGAGAGTTAGAGACGGTGATCTTGACGATGATGATGTTGTTGTAGAGGATGGCATCGTTTTGACATTGAATGCTCAAGAAGCTGAATTGCAGAGAAGGCAACTCCGGTTGGAGGAGGCAGAGAGATCAGCAGCAGTCAGGCCAAAGGCGTATCCTTTTCAGTCCATGTGACAGCTAGGGCTAATAACCTTTAGAAGGATTTGTTCACCCGTTGTTGAGCTGTGGCTAAACAAAATTGTTATCATTTTACATATAAATGTCAAAATTAAATAAACCACCTAGCAGAAACCACCCAAAGAAAAATTTGAAATGCGATTGTGTGGTAAGGGATGAAAACAGAGAATCAAAAATATACATGAAATGTCCCATGTCAACAAAAAAAGTTTGAGGATGTTCCTGTGGTACCTCACTTCAAGAGTAACTAACTTCATGATATTTAACACATGGTCACACCTTTCATTCTTTTCTTGCAGTTGACATGATGATTTGGTCAGATTATTCAGTCATGTAATATTTTAAGCATTACTAGCCTCCCATCAAAGATAATGTGTACATGTAAAAGCTTGTTCACATATGCTATGATTGGCAGTTATTTTGGCACTAAATGAATGACAAGTGGGAAAGAAAGTGTTATGTGTGAACAAACCTTATAAGGGGAGGGGTAAGTATGCAGTATTGAATTTCTCATTCTTTTCCTTGACCGGCATTCCTCTCAGACATCATAAGAATGCCAGCAGCACACTCCCAGATTTCTTCTTGCCGCCCACTGACCTTGAGGCGTCCATGAGGGCGCTGTACAATACCGTGTCTGGCCCACAATCACACGTAAGTCTTTTTTTTCATCCGTATCATTTAAGCAATTAAGACATGGCATATTCCATATTCCATATGGTTGTGAAATAATTACCCAGTTTAAATGTCAATAATATTGTTACGTGTATGAGTGGATATCCATTTACATATCATAGATATTAGGCTGTAAACATGTTATTTATGATGTGCAAAACATTGGATTCTAATTCATTCTGAACTTTTCACTTCATGTATAACTCAGGTACCTTTTAATCAGATAGAATTTCGTACACATGCATATAGTAATTGAAAACTCCATTTACAGTTCCCATTTTGGATGTAAGCTTTGTCTGGATGATCCATTTCAAATTTCGTTCAGCAATTAAAAACCCCTTTGTTCATCAATCTTTCTTCCTTATTCAACATGTTTTTACTGTAAAATAAACTCCTTGATTACTTTATAGGAGTTGAGTGCCAGAGATCAGGCAAAGTTTGAAGCTGCTCACGAGATGGCACAGCGTCTCGGCTCAGGAGGTCAACAGAGATCACAAGCTGCAAGTCGGACAACGCTGCCTTTCTCCTATAAGCAACCTACAGCTGACCAGGCAAAGAGGATTGCCAAGATATTCTCTGCTAAATTCTAGGAAGTGAAGTACTTTCAAGGATAGCAAAAAATAAGAAAATCTTCACTGATAAACTTCCTGTTATAGAACTGTTCTTTTCTCTTTCAAGTGTCTAGGATATGATTCCAATATTCAGGGGGTGATATTATACAACTTCCAAGAATGTTCTGTAATCTGATTGGTTCAAATCGAGTCACGTTACACTCGGTGAACTGCACTGTAGCACCTGGATCATAGATAAAAAACCTACTACTGGCCAGGCCAAAGGATTACAAAGATATTATTATCATTATTAAATCTGCTATGCTGTGAAATAGTATACAGATAAGGCACGGTAGCGAGTGCATTCATGATGTGCGAGAAGAGCCCCTGGATATACCACACCAAGGTCAATTTTTTTGTGTCTAACGAGTCCTTCATCTCGAAATATCTCTTTCCTTTACTGTCTCTGCTGAGAATGTAACCGTCTGGCATCATGGCTCTCAGACTTTCCCTTCCTCTCTGTCTAAAGTAGACCATCACATCACATCCTTTATCCAAGACATCATAATTTCCAAAGCTGTTTGGAAGCGCATAGAGGCTAAATATTATGCGCTATACAAGAACAGACTATTATTATTAATATTATTATATAAGAATGTCTTATTCTGGAGACCAATTGGTGACTCAAGATCTACCAGTCCACTTCAAGGGATTTTCCTCATGTCATTGTTGCTTACAGGAGGTTTATGTTTGTTACTGTACCTTACCATCTTTTTTCACTTGCTTGAGCAGAGCTTTGTACGTATTGTTGAATTTGTGAAACTCCTTCGCCGACGAGACGTCTATTTCTTTGGCCATGAACATCTTTCATACTCCAATTTTGATAGATTGTAGAGACTGCTTTTATACAACTTGCCATCATCTTTTAGCAATTCTATGTCCACGCTGGCCATATCGGTAGCAAGCAGCATTGAAGGACCTACGTCTTTTGCTGATGAGATGTCTATTTCTTTGGCCACGAACATCTTCCATACTCCAATTTTGATAGATTGTAGAGACTTTTTTTATACAACATACCATCATCTTTTAGCAATTCTATGTCCAAGCTGACCACATCTGTAGCAAGCAGCATTGAAGGACTTGAATTGATTTGATCTTTATTTCATTCATCATCAAAAACATATAAAATACAAAAGATAAGAGTACTAGTTAAAGAGAAACATTTACAACAACAACAAAAATGTCTTATGAATGTTGAGACAGCTAGGAAAGCAAAAGGCTTTATTGGTGCTGCCACCGACACAGTAATACAGTATAATATTGTTGTTTAAAAAGGTGACTAAAAAAAAAAAGCCTAAATAAAGGGGGAACAACGTCCTGTAGATGCACTGCTTGTACCTGTTCGTCGTTGAGTGGAGGGATCACTCCCTGAGGTGGCGTTACCTGCATTTGCTCCTCTCTGAATTACCAACTCATCTGCCTTGCGAGCGAGTGCAATGCGGAATGTTGCTTGGAGCTCCTTTTTATACAACATTGGACTTCTTTTTATACAACATGCTATCATCTTTTAGCAATCCTATGTCCAAGCTGGCCACATCGGTAGCAAGCAGCATTAAAGGACCTACGTCCTGTAGATACAATGCTTGTACCTGCTCGTCTACGATTGGAGGGATCACTTCCTGAGATGGCACTGCATGCATTTGCTCCTCTCTGAATGATCAACTCATCTGCTTTGCGAGCAAGTGCAATGAGGGCTGTGGCCTGTAGCTCCCTCAGTTTTAACCTCAGCACCTCATCGGGAACTCTCTCCAAGAACTGGTCAATCATGACCAGATTCGGCCCCTTAGAAACCTCAGGCATCTCTACTGTTTTCTGAAGTATTTCTATCCGCTTCAAGGAATAGTCCTATTATTTTGTTTGCTAGTGAGTGCAATGAGGGATGTTGATTGGAGCTCTCTGAGTTTTAGTCTCAACACCACTGAAACTCTCTCCAAGAACTGGTCAATCATGACCAGATTCAACCCCTTGGAAACCTCAGGCATCTCTACTGCTTCCTGGGGTATTTCAACCCACTTCAAAAAATAATCCTGTAAATTACTTGCGAATACTTCAAACGTTTCATTGACCTTCTTGTGTTCTGTTTTGAATTTGATGCGGTATGCCTCAGGGGTGAGGTGGTACCGTCTTTTGATTGCGAGGACAACATCATCATAATTAACGTGTTCCTCGGCACTCAAGAGTATGAAATGCCTGTTGAGCCCATCGGGTGAGGTATGGCTCTAACAGTCTAGGTCATTCACTCTTTGGCTTGAGGACCAAGTGTGGTATATCCAGGTGGCCCACAAATGCACAAGCAAACGTGCATTGTTTGTGTACATACTTCCCCCTCCTACTGAGCTGCCCTCCATAAGCCAATGAATAAATAATTGAATTGTATTCTAATACCTTTATGCTCACACTTTGGTCTTGACCGTTGACTAAAAAGTGATCCAAAAAGTTGCACAGTTTATCCAATTTAATACATTCAAAATCCGAGATTCAAGATTCAAGATAATTTATTGTCTGATTAAAAAAAATACAGAATTTTGTCCTCCACTGGCAAGTGACATACATATACAAGCAACATAAACAATATATACATACATTCGAGGATACAAAGAAAATACAACAATAATGCATGTAATAATAACAATAATAGCAATAACAAAACTGACATGTAAATTTGAAATGCAACCCCAACAGAAATATCAAATTTAAATGTCATAGTAAATATTTACACTCTCCTGATAAAATTATGCTTTGTTTATTTTTGACTCGGGGTCTACCAGTCCACTTTCACGGATTTTCCTTATGTCATTATTTCTTACAGGAGGTTAATGTTTCACTGTACCTTTTCCATTTTTCTTCACTTACTTGAGCAGAGCTTTGTACGTATTGTTGAATTTGTGAAACTCCTTCGCCGATGAGATGTCTATTTCTTTGGCCATGAATATCTTCCATACTCCAAATTGACAGATTGTAGAGACTGCTTTTTATACAACGTGCCATCATCTTTTCTCAAACTACCCACAAAAAGACTCAGGAGGTTATCAAGCTCTCTTGTAGGGAGTTGATGCAAGGACTCAATATCCATTCCAACTAAATTGAAATCTTTCAAGTTTATGTCTGGCATATCCTTCAACTTTTGTTGTGTTTTTACTACCAACACTGTCCAAGAGTTTGTCCAGTTCCTCATCAGTCAATACACTTTGCGCAAACTTTGACACGCCGGTCATTGCCACTCGCATTGATGTCATTCTGGCGAGTACAGGTATAGTACGTTTTCTGCTCTTCAATGCAAATGGATGCTACAGTGCAGTCTACTGAATATTATGTGTCCCGATTTGAACCAATCAGCTTACAGAACATTCTTGGAAGTTGTATAATTATCTTCCCCTGAATATTGGAATCATATCCTAGACACACTAAAAATAAAATACATTTAGAATAGCAGTCAAAGAGTTGAAACAAATTGAATTTGCAAAGTTAAAAATGACATTAATAAGCAAAAAATCACCTGGATGTAGCTATTGCTTCGGAAAGATAGCGTATACATTCAGATCACCGAGGAAGTGATAGTTTGTCATTGCCTGAAACCAAAAGGTAATTATTTGCTTCATAATCCACATCAGAAACATTTTCCTGGTAGGGTCTACAAGAAAGGCGATCTAGTTTGACCGTTGGAAATATCCAAGAAATCATTAATATCATCATGTGTTGGGTTTTGAGTAAGACTAGTCTTAGGCCTACTTTGCCGGTCTGGCTGTCCGTGATCAGCCGGTCTGTCCTTCTCGAAGACCAAGGGCTGAAGATATCGTGTCGCTCATCTTTATATTTTGTTAAATGCTCGTTTGGGCATAATGTTTGATGCTGGTTTCAGATCTATGTCCTGAAACAGTCATTATATAGCTTGAAGGAAATCTTGAATCTTGTTCATGTTGGTTTCACTGACAGGTTTATGATGTTTAATGCCAGCTTTCCCCTCCTCCTTGAGTTCCTGAAGAACAGTTTTGAACACTCGACCAGACTTTGCAAAGTTGGTATCCTTAATACTGTTTATGTCTCGCAAATTCAAAAAATGTCTCTGCAGACTATACCTCAAACTAGTCAAAGCTTGTAGAGATTTCTTACTGTATGACTCACCATTTTGCGATTTCACGCCAGCATAAAATCTCCCCAACAGTTGGTCTAGTGCTTTCAAGTCCATGTCGGACAGTTCTTCAAAATTTATGTTTCTTGCGGCATTGCAATAATCTTGGAATACTTTCAGGCTGAATTTAAATTGTGGCTTTGTATTTCTGCTTTCGCTGTTAGGAGCTCAAATCTAACTTGTTCTGCCATTTTAGAGGAACAAGTCATCAATTATTAACACTTAAATTTGTAATTCGCGCCACATCACTGCGGTGGCCGCAGTCGCTTGCTGCATTGAAGATAGTTATTAGTACACAGTGCAACGCACTTTCACCGAAGATAGTACACAGTGTAAAAAACTTTTCTCCTCCCATCAATGATGGGCGAAACTATGTTTCATCATGTGATTGACTTTTGACCAATTGTAAAGCAAGATTCTTAGTATGTGGAATAAAAAATACTATACATTGAAAATTGGAACAAGATTCTTGCAATACTGAGCTGCTGTGAGGTTTTTCTTGAAGTGAAATACTGTATTAAACAAATGTCAGATAGAAAATATATTAGATATCATCCTAGGACGTAAATTCTAACAACATTGGAACATTCTAGCAGCACTACACACCTGTGAAACCTTTGAGGACTGTGTGTATACTGTACAGTCTACACACTGCTGTCTCCAGCACTGAGATTGATGTGCTGTGAGCCATCAGGGTGTATGGGGTCCTAGCACAGGGCGTGTATAGCCGTTATCTAGCACAGAAGCACTCCTTGCAGATATTTCTACTATAATAAATCGGAAGTTATGGATAAAATACCATATTACATATACGTATATACTGTATTCATTAAATATTTTGATGCAAGGAGAGCAACATCAGGATATATTAAACATGTTTCTTTCCAATATAATTTCTTGGTCATTTTTACAAATGCCATTGACAATAAGTTATATTTTAATTTATTGGGATGTGGTGATGTACAGTATACAAAGAATTATATAAATCAAGTGGAAATTGTTAATGTAAGAAAATTACACATACCGGTAATTAATTGTAATGTAATGATTGTCACCATCAGATGAAAATGAATTGTTTCATCCTTGTTCTATTTTTTTTTTTATTTTTTTTTATTTTTTTTTTGTGGAGGGGGGGGGGGGGGGGGGGGCTGATTCAAGTACCACGTCAAATACTTGCATGATGTACATACGTGCACAACGTTATTTATTTTTGTTTAAGTGGAGAAAATGTATACTTTTACAATGGAGTGCTAACTGTGTAAATAAGAGTATATTTGTCATTGATACGCAATCTGTACAAATATTGTGAATAAATTTAGAATGCTATTCTTTTGTTGAAACTTAACTTGTATGTCCCTCATTCCTGTCTTACATGCTATACATTTTGTATGTATTTCTAAGAAAACCCAATCGCTTGAACACTTTCATCCCGATTTCCATTCTCCACATGCAAAAGCCTGTTATTATCATCTAATATAGATATATTTTCCTTTTGTAAGATGTTCTGCTTTGTGAAGAGGTGTCGTTGTCTAGGATACATCATAGGACTGGCGCACATGGTTTATGGTAAAAGTCCCACTGTGACACTACTGGCTAGTGTCCTTTGGTGAGACATTAGTCCACATTTGCCACTCTCCGCCCAGGTGTAGCAAATGGGAAGTTGGTAGGAATTTATTCCTTGAATGCCTTAGAGAAGCTTGGCTAAAGGGCAGGGTAATACATGTAATACTATTTGTTGGTGCATTGATCATCCCCAAGGATGGATGTGTCCACAATATGTATGTACATGTACAGTGTAGCTATTATTGCTATTATTATTTATCATGAGAAAGTTTTAAAGAAGATCATTTTCTTCCTTATCCCAACCCAAAAGTAAAACAAACTGAGCGAATTATTAAAGACGACGAACTATTACCTTTTTGTGGGCTGTATACATCTAGGTGGATAAAAACTACATGATTTCTATGTTTCTCTCTTTCTCGACCCCCCCCCCCCCCCTTCCCTCACCTCCTCCTCCCCTTCCCTCACCTCCTCCTCCATCTGTCTCACATAAAAATCATTAAAAAAACTAAAAAAATCGGTTTAAAATTAGTTTCGTCTGATACAGATAATTTATTCAAATTCAGTTCATCGTTGATCATCATTTTCTCATGACATTTCAACAGGAGAACGAGAAGACTAGTTAGTCTCGAACCAATCATGATCATATACTTGCAAATATCTATTCCGTTGCCCATATAATACTGATACACATGAATCCTTTGCTACAAATCCTGAACCAGGATAATCTCGATATATAATGTCTGGGTTGATTTAACCTTGAAGCTCTAATTTCTTTTCCATATACATTGAAACCTCATTATTTTTACCGTGATATAACAAGATTCCTGATGTAACAAGGTTATTTCCATGGTCCCAAGGACCTTGTTAAAGGGATCCGGTAGCTTTGCCTCGGATTCTGAAACAAAATTCTGGATTTAGCTCATGCTGCAATGATAATCATAAACCTTTAGGTCAGTCAGGAACCCCATGACTTTTACAAGACGATCGCCTGTCTGATTATCAAGATATTTATGATTGGAATTACAAATTTTGAAAACCGTTTGCCAAACGGTTTTCATAACACTACAGTCTATTGGGGAAAACGAGTATGGTAAAACCGGTCACTCAAACATTTTTACATTTTTTTCAGGCACTTCTTGATCATATTGAAGCGAATTTTTGTTAGGCCTTCAATTATTACACCATATCACAGACACTGATAACATGTAGGGCCACTGTATGTGTCACATTTGGTCATATGGATAAATAAACCAGTGGGAGCCAAACTGACATTTAAATTGCATCATTTTACACAGTCAATGCCCTTCCTGCTCTCAATCAAATCAAATGAATTGCTGTTTATTATTAATCAAACGGGTTAAAAGAATGTTACATGAAATTAAACAAATCTATGTTAAAACTGGCACACAAAAACAAAAAAACAAATAGGACATAACATTGTGTGAAATACATGAAAAATTAAATAGCGAGAGCTAGAACATACAATGTAACAGAAACCGAACTAGTGTAAGTTTGGCACAAAATGTAATAGCATATTGCACTTGACAAAAATACTATTTTCGGAGTGCGCAGGTTTGCGACATTGATGGTAGTGGTGAAAATCGCTCATGATGGCAAAAACTAAAATAAATACAAAATAAGAAAACATACATGATTGTGTGATGGTGATGGTGGTGATCAAACTTATGTCATAAGTCACAAGAATCTATTGATTGTATAATGTCCAAGAGGTCATGCCTGATTTAACCCTTTTTGAGACGGCCATTCCACATTTTGTGTTTTGCCTCGATAACTTGATTCAGAGCCCTAAAAAAAAAAGAAGCCAGATACACGAGAAGAGAGGGCAACTGCATATACATATTGCATTTGATGTCTGGAATTCTAAGAATTAATATAAGCTTTAAAATCTTTATACTGGCAACACATTGAGGTATTCAAAATCATTCTTTTTCAAGCAAAATTGGCCATTTCTTTCAAATTTTTGACATTCTCCACCATGTATATCGTTTTCATAGAAATCACATTTTATTATAACAATGTACAAACAAAAGAAAAATTGTATTTTTGCAAATTTGAAGAACAATATGTGATTAATTTAGCCCTAAAAATAAATCCTATCCTGAAAGCGTTAAATAAGATTTTTTAATATGTTCATTTAAAAGACCTGATTGAATGTTACTATGAAGTTTCTACATTATTAATCTTTTCTTTCACTCAGCCAATCATTCTGTTATCATTACGGCAGTAGTTATTTTATTTGGTAATGGATCTCTAATTCACATCCACTCTGACAAGAGCACATCAAATCACATTGTTTTTTCCAATGCATTTGGCATGCAATTTATACGGTTTCATTCCATGTTATAGCTATATTCAAGTATAATCTAACCTTGTATGTTAGTATGAACTACATGTATGTACAAATAAAAATGTAATAAATTAAAGTGTACTGTTAAAATAAAAATATATGATTTTAAAACAGTTCACAGAAATAAGTCCAATCGGCCTAACCGAAAACGAATCACACAAATCACAAGAAAATATAAATTTTACAATTGTACATGTAATTCCACAGATATACAACATACAGTTTATACATGATAAATAAACTATTGACAACTCTGTACGACGCAGTAAGCGCAAATAATTACATCATTCATTCTCTAGTTATGCATAAATATTTGTAGAACAAGCATATTCCTCAACGAACAATATCTACCGGTAAGTTAAATAGTAACTTCTTTACTGGATTCAATGCAGGACACATACATAATTTTCAGCCATTCGTAACTAAATCTTAACGTTGTTTTGCTCTTAATAAGCAAAATGTATGGATCTCGCATACGCATTAATTACTGAACAAATATGTCGACATCACAGGTATCTTCCCATATGTTCTACTGACTTTCGAGTACTGCAGCCTTCATTATTCGCACAAATCGTTAATCGCCGTCGCTCTTAATCCCAAATAAAAAGCTCGCATCTTTATCTCCAAATTTATGCAGAGATACATATGAATAGAACATTTTTGTAATGTAATCAAATTCAATGCATAAATCTTTGTTAATGCCAGGTTAAATACAAATGATTACATTATGTCTTATCCTACCTTACAACAAGGAATGTATGCAACAGGTGAATTACATAATTTGCAACGAGTCACTTGAACAAAGATTTGTGCATTAAATTTGTATTACATTACGAAAATGGCCTATTGCTGTTACATGCATTTACACACCAAATCTCACATTGCATTTGCTTTTTTTCAAAGATGAGATTACGACCTCAAAGATGAGATTTCGACCTCAAAGAAAGTTTGTATGGTAATGATCAGAATTTTGGGGGGTTAAATCTACCAGACTACATTTTACTGCACAGAAAGATCAAATAATAGTTTTTAAAGCATCTATTTAAAACATACAGCAAAACAAAAAAACAAAAACAATTTTCTCAAGGTTTTGAAATACAAATCTAGCAAGCAATCATCACTACAAGCTGGCAAAAACCTCAAAGTTAAAGGTGAGGACCAGCTGATGTAAGGTTGCTTTATGTTTCTAAAACTTCTAGTACGCTTTAATTTCTGAGACCACAATTGCATGCACAAGGTCCTTGACTAAAAGATAAGCTTGTTGTTTGAACCTTGCTTTTATGCTTGTGGTATGAACAGTTACCGAGATCATACATGCAGTAATAACGCCAATGTTTGGTGGTTCTCATGTATGTTCCTATACATTATGACTTCAAATAACAAATACACGGTTCTCTTTGAGGATAATGTACGATGCAGCCTTTAAAAATATATTATGTATGCGATATTTACATTTTCCTTGATACATAACATTGTAAATAGTGAACCACATGAGCTGTTTAGGATTGAAGCCCCCCAAAAAAACATTTCATACATCTCAATAACTGACATAAAAAGTATTAACATTGGAAGACATATGGATTGCCTTATTCAATATCGTAGGGAAGTAAGTAATGGTTGTGCAAGCTGTTTGATTCTTAAAAATATTCTGAATCTTACCAAATTACTTCTAAGCGCTTTACAAATATTATCACCCCGGTCATCGGATTAATTCATGCACAATGTGCACCATCTCCACTTCCTGCGGAGTAAAAAATTACTGTATGGGTAATTACTAACACAAAGGGCTTTCATCATCCTACCAGGTCCCCATTTCTCTCAAGGGTATGGGGTGGCAAATGCAGATTAATGCCTCGCCAAAGGACATTTCTTCCACCTTTGGTCTCTTAAACTTAAAGGTAATACAAAGTTTTGGTATGGGGTCATGAATTTGGTTCAAATGAATATATTGGAAACATATGCGATCCTACAATATTCAGTGATCGTTGTCGCAGTTGAAATCGAGTCTGAAGTTGTGAAATTTTAGATAATAAAATCTTTATGTTGTAAAGCTCCCTCTCAAGGTCAAGATATCAATTAAGCTTTAAAACAATGTTTCTTGACTAAAATCGACCGATTAGCTATTCCCGTTTGTAAATTATATATCACAATTACATATTCTGAAATTTTCATGGTCGCAGCTACCATTGTACGGCCGTAGTCACTATTCGAAATTTATCAAAATTTACCGGGGGCACCGGTAAATTTTTTTGGTGTTTTTGGTGCTAAATTTTCTAGTGCTTATAATACATCCACAGGGGTATCCAAATATATCAACATTGTAAAGAATCACTTTCCACCCAATTTTCAAAATTCCCAAAACTTTGTATTACCTTTAATTCAAACTTAATCAATATCATTTAAAAATTAATAGCACAGACGAACTTGACACATTGCTACTGGCACACCAACATTGTAATTATATTGTCTATTGAAAACCAGAAGGGTACTGACTCTACATGAATGTTCTATTATAAAAGTTAATGCCCATCTGGCTCTGAACGGACGGTATAATGGTCTTCAAATTTCTCCTGAAGGACGATTACCCTGTGTATAATTTATCATATCTGCGGAGAGCCAGAAGAGCATTAACTCAAATCATTTTACACTGAGATAACGCCCTTGTGGCCCTCCGCACCTGGAAACTTGAAATCTTGTTTCCTTCAAATTGGACTGATCCATTTCTCTAAATGCATTCTGAAATTTAATCCATTCATGACACCGATGAGAACTATTTTATCACTATTGGAGATTTTAGTAGTGTGTACTAGCGTTTCTTTTCTTGAAATGACCATAAAGGCATAAATCAATTATCTATCAATACAGTACAACCCATAAGTTTGTGCAGGGACATGGTAAAGAACATACCTCAGACACACAGCCAAAACAACTCCAAGCTGACTGATTCTTCGCCATTCGGGTGATGTAAATGTTTGTCTGGTCTGTTGTTAGTCTGGTGTTGGTCTCGTTACTCTGATTGAGGTATTTTCAATTAAGTCTCCATCCTAAAGGAACATGAATTTGAGTCTCGCAATGACAAGGTCCCAGTTTCATCACAAATGTCAAATCTTGGTTGTTCTTAATGCATTAATCCACCCTAAAACAGGTGCACTCAATCCTATGGAGAGAGAGTCCCATTTAATGTCTTGCGGGTCTCATGCTGTACATAATGTCACATTTGAGAGCAAGAAGGGCATTACCTTATAAACTTCAACAGAGTTAGCGCCCTTCTGGCTCCCAAAAGCCGATATGACAACTTTGAACAGACCCCTGCCAAAGAACAACAAATGAGATATATAATATCCCACAATCACTGTTCACAAAGAACAAAATCTGCCACTCGTTCACTTGCTTGTACAGTTAAGTACAACAGCCGATATGACAACTTTGAACAGACCCCTGCCAAAGAACAACAAATGAGATATATAATATCCCACAATCACTGTTCACAAAGAACAAAATCTGCCACTCGTTCACTTGCTTGTACAGTTAAGTAGATAAGTTTGGGGTTGGAGGAAGGGGCGCAATAACACCTACATACCCCTCTGTATATTTACCACAAAATTCTTTCTCCATTTTCCTCTGTCGTGTTTTATTGTTATTTTTTCTCATGTTCTGTAGGGCAGACCTCAAAAAGTTTCTATCGGCCAAAGTTGGCCTTGAGTTTCAAAAGGTTGAGAAGCGCTGTCTTGGTCTTAGCACATGATTTTGGGTCACTGTAGAGCTTAATAACTACGTTTGGTCTTAGCTGAATGGATAGTTGTTTGTCTCCAGGGGTCTTCATATGCCGGTATCTACCACATTGTGGTTGGGATCTAGGCTGGGAAACAGTCTCTTCAGAGCATCTATGGTCCCTAGTACTGTCCTGAAGAGCCAGGAGAGAAATTAAAGAAGAAGAAGAAAAAGAAATAGTTATTCATACAATACTCTGAGGAGATATTAGAACCCTAATAGAGTTAAGCCCCATGCAGAGATGCTGCAGTAATACCCTTCACATTTATGTGTCTTGTAACACAGAGCTCAGAGAATATGTGAAGAAAGTTTGTTTGGCACAGTTGCCATTCATGTACACAGTTTTTTTGTGGCAGTTTACTGTGACATATTTGAACAAGCTGTTACAGGTACAAGAAATTAAAAAGCAATAATTTTTCTGTTTTTGAAATTACATTGAATCCCAAATAGCCAGAGAGATTCTGGACTAAATCATCAAAATAAATCCCCACATATACCATTTCTCTTCTAGGATGACAGCAAAATGACTGTCAGCTCAAAAAATGGTTTAATTGTCTGCCAAAAGTTGCCCTATATGTGAGAAGGGGGGGGGGGGGGGGGTATGTACAGCCGCTGTATTAGATCAGTAAGGAGCTTATTAAAAGGAAGTTGCTATTTTCTGTGTGTAATGCATTGATTGCTTCTATGATAGAAGATTGAATAAAGGATTTCAAGAAGTTTGGAGTTAGCATATCAGGATCAGACAACAGAAAAGTATAATGAAAGATATATTTTGCATATTATAAGTCAAATTAAATATCACAGCTTTAAACAAAGTGTAAGTAGCACAGAAAATGTGCTATATCTAATACTCTATGTTTTAGATTGGATTGGATAAACAAAAAGGCATATATAAATAAAAAGGCATAAACAAATATTGCCTATACTAATAATTTGCACATAAATTTATACAGATTCATCATCAATAAATACACAGCAATGAATAATGACCAACTTACGCTATACAACCCATGAATATGAGGAGAACGTCTAAAACCTTGGCTAAACATGAACGGGATCTGCACAAAGAAGCAAAATAAGAAATGAAAATCATTAAATCTCAGATTTGTAAGGGCAAATTAAAATGAATAAAAACTGAAGATGTAGGATCAAAACGATAACAGTCTTTCACACATAAGTTTGTTATTAATGAGCGTTATATATTCATTACCATGTCCACATGATATTTGAAATAGAATGTAATACTAAATGATATTCGAAACCTATTTTTTATTTTCAACAATGAAGCTGGCCACATGATGAGGATAGGGTTTGGATTTTCTGCAAACACTTCTTGTAGAAATGAGAGAAATTCATCTTAATACAGAATGCCAATATCACATTTAAAAAAAAAAGATCATCAAATTTAACACTATGAAATATTTTGTATCATTAAATGTATGATATATAATTCTCTTTTTTTCAAAGACTGGCCTACCTACATATTTAGATTTAATAAATTCTAAAAATGATGACTTACTCTTGGAATATTCTCCAGTGGATAAGGCCTGGTAGAATGAAAGCTAAAAGGGTGCAGCACGTCGCCCCTACTAATGCCATGATGGTGGTAAAGTTTGGTATTAGCACTACCACCACGGCCGTTAACAGAACCATGCCTAATCGAAGTAGATTCTAGAGAAAATCAAATAACAGAGTCAAACATCAAAAGTGAATAATTCATTTCTGAATCAATTAGAGCTATATTTTTGAACAGGCTTCCTCGATTTATTCAGTTTTTAGTTCTTGAGACTATCTTGCTTGCATAAGCATTGATGTTTGTTGTTGCCTCTTGCCAGTAGACAAGACTATGTTATTATTATTATTATAATTATTACTATCATCATTATCATATTAACATTATTAGAATTAGAACATTTTGACTACAAAAAGAAATCATGGAGGGGAAAAATCATATATATATATATCTTTTTTTAGCAGATGTTTCTGCATTTACTGATAAATCAAATACAAAACATTCAACTAACAATAAAAGTATATAATATAATTGATTTACATAAAGAGTGACAACTGAAATACGCACACATAAAAATGCATATATATATATATATATATATATATAATTAAAAACTTGAAAGTATGGAGGTAAGAAAAATAATCAAGATAAATGCAGAGGCCAACTATCATAAACATGAATGCTTGGTTCGATAGCAGCCGGGAAAAGGGGGGGGGGGGGGTACACTACGCTGTTATAGGAGTATGTAGAAGAAAAAGTGTGTCACGTATAAAGATTTTGTTCAGAAAGTATCTAAATAAAAGTGGGGACAAAATGCATCATTTCACATAAAAGTGTCAGATAAAGTTAAGTGAGAATGAAGCAAAGACTCACTGCTTTAATAACCTCATTATTAGGATCTGTAAGCAACCTCTTCTCCAGGATTCTGATGACAGGGAACATCATGACAGGATAGGTGAAGTAGAGAGAGAAGGAGAGCAGAGCCTGGACGGCATGGGGTAGCACACCGTTGGGTAGATTGAGGGTGATGATGTTCATTGTTTCAGGACCGAAGGACTGCAGTAATATAGAAAGACGCAAAAATTGTTTGACTCATCAGCCATCACTACTTTATGCCATTGGAACCTGTAGAATATTATTACACCATACATATTAGTTTTTTTTAAATGCTATGTAATACATTCAGGTAAAAATATGTTATGTTAGGACAAAATTGTAGAATTTCTTGTTTTAACCTGACACTCCATTTGATGAAAGTAGTAATACAATCTATAAAATTTAACTGCAATATTTATTCATAAATCCCTGTCAAAATTAAAGAATTTATTTAAAGAATTAAAGAACTTATTTAAAGAATTAAAGAATTGATTTAAAGAATTAAAGAATTTATTTAAAGAATTAAAGAATTATGGAGGCTGGTAGTATAGTAGTAACAAAATCATACAAATAATGGTCAATGTTAAGAGATGGGTTATCTTCAACGTTAAGATGGAAATGATGAACATTCCCTATACATAGGGCCAGCTCATCATACAGACTGTACAAGTATATGTAGGATAATTCACCATAGATGTGTATCACCATTAACTTACCAAATATCCACATGCTCCAAACCCAATAAATAAGACTGTCATGGAAATAATTGCCATTTTGAATATCCTGCAAAAAGTAGAAAACAGTTTAGGAACTATCAATAATTTTTCATTACAAACAAATTTGGCAAAGATTCATAAATCACATTTATTATTATTATTGCACAAGACCAGCCTCGTGAATTTTTCTATGTTCACAACATTAAAGTTAAACATTTACAGCATCAAATAATTATTTGCACAAGGACATGTAACAGGGGTGATAGTGAGCACTAACAAAAATAATAGGTTTTTTGTTTTCCCCTCAACCACGCCCCCCTAGAGTAAAAAAAAGAGAAGAGGATTCGCGGGGGGAAAATGGCATCTAACAACATTCAAGTAAGAAAATTGGGAAAAAAATAGGGCAAAAAAGGGAAGATTAGAGAAAATAACGGGGAAAAAGGAAAAATCAGGATAAAAGAGGGAAGAAGAAAAAAATCTGGTAAAAAAAAAAAAAAATCAAAAAAAAATCAGGAAACCGATTTTAAATCAGGTTTTTATCAGGCCTGATGTAAGCTCATTCACTGAAGTTTCATCCAACTTTAAGAGTCAATAGCGCTTCAACACAGAGCGCATATTTATCAGATGATATACACTGAAAAATGAATGTATTCCAAGAATGTAATGATACTTACGATCTAAATTTATCTCTTTTATCCATTGCTACAGAACTCTCCAGGTCAAGTATCATTCCAGCTCCCTGAAAAAATGAAAAATGATTTAATCATAAAATTAAGTGGAATACAGTGTATATTGGGATTGGGATATGAATACATATGCTACAGAATATCAATCAAACTCATAAAACATGACAATAAGAACTCACTGTTCCAAATAAGCAAACATTGCTACAATAAAACTTACATAATTACTCATGATAACAACAAAATGGAGATAAAGAAGATGATATTCAAGTAGGAATGTAAATTACAACAAAACATACAAAACAAAATAAAATGAAACTTTCATCAGTTACACAATTCTCATTTATAGTACAATGGCAGTGTACAGACTAATTTAATGAAAATATTAAAGCTAATCTTTAGCTCTGGTATGGAAATCATATTTTGAGAGAAAATTGCTCTGATTTATTACAGATTGTTGATCCTGCAGTAGATTGGTCGTTTGAACCAGTGAAATAAAAACAAACGCAGAGAAACTTTCTGGGCATCATCTTTCATAAAAACAACAACTCCCATTTGCACATAGCGACCTGTGTTGTTAAGCACATGGTGTCAGACCTACTTACCCAGATTTCCTTTTCTTTTAATGTGTCACAATCTCCATTATTTTCCATGTTTTAGGGCCTGTTTTCATAGCCTAAGCCCTTGTTATGATAATTAGTTATTCCTTTTGAGGTGCTCTGTAGCCCTAGTTCTTTTCTTACTGCAATGCTAGGCATTCACCCAGGTGCTAAATTCTCTAATATGTTCTGGGCTGGGCTGGTTCAGTCATACAGTTTTGGAACCAGCTTGCAGCCAGCTCCCACACTGAGAGGACCTTTGTTTCATGAGCCAGGGTAGCTCCGGGTAGCAACACCCGTTATCCCTTTAGGTGTCAGCAAGTTTTGCTAGCAGTAAGTTGATTTGTTTTATTATTTTTAGAGAGGAAATTTGTTACCAGTTTTTCACTTGTTTATACATATAGAATATGAAGATAAGATACTTGTTTATCCATATAGAATATAGAATAAGAAATTAGCAGATGATTCAATTTGTGGACTTGTTGTGCTATTGGAAGTATGCATTTTTAGGACATACATATAGATAGTATTTTTGCATGTTTACGGAGTAGGCATGTTTTATATATCGGTAATTATAATCATTAACAAATAGGCGCGAACAAACTCAATGCTTTACACCTTTGATACATAAACGCTCCAATGGTATATTCTTCTGTGAACCCAGAAGTTTTTGTTTAAGGCGTGGCCTTAAAATATATGCCACGTACATGTACTATATAATATATAGAAAATGGTATTCAAATAGATCTTATGTATTTTCTGTGCTGATTTCTGAAGTTCTATTTGGTTATCAATTATCATTTCCTTTTAGACAGCCTTTTTTCCAAGTTTTCCAACTTTCCATACAAATGTTTCATCGAATTCCACTACAGAGTTACAATTATTGAAATTCCACGGAGAGAGTACCATTAGTTGCTGTCTCATTTCCGTGGGTATTTTACAGAATATTTCTTGAGTCATTTGTGGGTGGTCAGACAGCCAGTTTAGATTAATAAGTCATGTGTATGTTGTAAATTAAATCCTAATTTCATTTTTTGGTGAGAAACACACATACATCATGACACTATGCTCATGACTCGGCCACTATTTGTAATCTTCAACATCCAGTGTAACTTTCGTTGGATTCTGAGAGAATTTGTTTTCTATATTTACCAGAACTCAAGCTTATCTAAGTAAAACCTACCTCATAACAGTAGAAGGCTATTACTAGAAAGAAGGGAAATCCTTCTAACGACATTGTCTTCGGATGAATTCTGTGTGAGAAAAAGAAAAGCAGAAGAAACAGGCATCATTAGTCGATTCTGGTTCACACATATGTGCTTTTGTCACTGTATTTTATAACCACTTTGCAATATCAGAACTTTTAAAAAAATCTGTGGAAAATTTATATCTCATTTTTTGCTCTCTAGAAGGAAAAATGTTCATATCACAAATTGTTTTTCTTGCTATTACAGGCTTCAACTGTGAATAATAGGTTGGTACTGCAACCTTAGACAATTAGGAAGATTTTACATTATTCATTAAACAATAAATTACATATAACTGAACGATTTTAGGCGATAGCTACATTATAGGTAATTAGCAAGAATGTGCCCAAAAGATGTGAAATCTGTTCCTATAACTAAATTTAAATTTATCTATGGAATATTAGTTAACTACATATATATCTCCTAAATCAAACTGATGGTATTTAAAACTCTTTACCTTGTGGATATTCTGTATACAAGATTTTAACTTGTTACTTACGGTACATTGTGTATGTGGTCAAAGTCAAACCAAAAAACCACAGTGTAAGCGAAGATGTTTGCAAAATCAGCCATCAAGCTACAAGAAAAAGAGGAAGAAAAAAAGAGCGACCAAGACATAAATGTATTTGGATTCATCATATTAATTTGGCTCTTATTAAAATAACTTCTGTTTGGTACATGTACATAATAAATAACTGAAAGTAATTGAACACCTTACAAATACATACATAATTAAGAAATGGTTATAAGTTTCAATTACAAACCAAAAAAAATTTTGGCAAATCTTTTCATTTTTAACAAAAATACTTCTCACTTTTCACAGAATGAGATTAGCACACATACAAATATTCATATTCATAATATAGTAATTATAATACCCGATTCTTATAAAGCACTTAAACATTCACTGACCAAAGCGCTTGCAGTAGCATTATCACCCGGGTCACCGGATTCAATTACTATTCTGCACATTCTCCACTCCCTGGGGAGTATTCCAGCTAGGCCCAATTAACACCTTGGTGGAGAGGAGCAATGTAAATAAAATGCCTTGATCAAGGACATTTCTATCATCCCATTTGAAATTTGATCCCTTTAAAGCCACTCTGCACTAGTTTGGCCAGGAGGGATTAGACCTCCCTGCATGGTCACTGACAGGTGGTTATCTCATCAAATAAGCTCTCAATTAACATAAGACAAAGAGGATCAAGGTGACCAATAGTCACCGAATAGGCATTGTTTGCTATATATAGGGCGCAAGTAGCTATAAGTAGTGCAGTGGGGCTTTAAGGTTATAAAGAAAGGATATAATGAAAGGATATATATACCTGAATAAAGCCAATTTATTGAGATGTCTTAGGAGTGATAATGCACAGCACCCAGGCAGCATGAAGACAATGTAATGGTACATAGTGAGATGTTGGAAGAGGGCCGCAAGATTGGAAGAGATGAATATCAAATAACTGCAACAGAAGCCTGAAATAGGACACAAAATGAACATAACCATGGAAAAAATGTTTATTTTTCATAAAGGCACTTCATCTTAAAGATAAGCTTGAGTTCTGGTAATGATAGAATCCAACAAAACTTGCACTGAATGCTCAAGATTACAGATAAATGACATGTGCCAAACTATTTTGGTGTGTAGGGGCTGAGTAATGAGCATAGAAAGAAAAGGAAAGGACCGACACCATATGCTTAACACAGATCCCTATGTGCAAATATTAGTTGTGGTTTTTATTGAAGATGATTTCCAGTAAGTTTCGGTGAGGTTGTTTAAAAAAAAAATCAATTTACTGCAGGATAAACAATCCAGAATGAATTATAGCCATGTTCTCTCAACATACGGTACCCCTACCAGAGCTCAACATTCGCATTAAAGGAACTGCTTCACATGATAGAACTTTTACACAAACTCAATCCACAATAATAATAGAAGCATGACCAAGAATAGATATCAAGGGATAGATTCCTCTCTAAAATTGAATTTCAGTTCTCTTTGACCATGGAAATTCATTACTACATGGCATACACATTTGCCAAAAAGCTTTTAAAGAATAGAGAAAAGCAAATCAGCCCTGAAGTGTATACAATTAACTTGGACGCCATCCAATTATTTTTCTTTCAAGTTAATAAAGATAGATTTATGAACAAAATGATTTTCCATTTTATTATGAATGTTTTAGTTCTTCAATATGAATATCTTATTTTCAGGTTCAATGTTTCACCGCATTCTTACTAGATATGGAGGTCACAGATTTAACGTTAATTAATTTAGTTAATTTGCAAGTACATCTCCATTTCTGAAACTGAATAACAGAACTGTTATCAAACGGCCCCATCTGTTCACTGGCATTTACATTTTTGTTAAAGTGTGAATGTATTGGCAAAGATACATATAAATAATGCAACAAAACAGGAAATTTCTTTATACAAGCAAAAGCTAAACCTGGAGTGTATAACAGAGGAGCTTGCACAACATCTCTAGGAGAATTGTGCAGAAAACATGACAATATGAGAATAAAAATAAATAAATAGAGCTAGATTTTGTCACAGATATTCTTACCCCAGAAAGTTTTAAAGTACTGCTATACTTGATTTCATTCTCATCCTTCAAGTATATGACTTTCCTTTAAAATTCCCAATTAATTAATATTCAATCAACAAGGTATGATATACATGTAGTTGGATTGACAAAAAAAGTACATGATTACAAATCTTTTCTAGATGCACTGGAATACAAAATATCTGCATCAGTCATAGGATTATTATTCATTGGTTTGTATGTCGTGATGATCACTAGAACAATACAATGCAACAACATGCTTTAAAAAGTGGTTATGCAATGGGCAGATAGAATTGAAAACTTATACTGGTACATTCTAAATAATACATACCCGTACATGTACGGATATGGGTATGAGCAACCCACAGTAGGCCATCAAAAATTACAAAAATGGTCTGTTCTATAAGCCCTATTCTATAACAAAATAAAATTACTTATTCATCTTTTTAAATTGAAACAGACCACAAATTCCATTTTTCAACCTGTTATTTCATTCTTCCTACAAGTGTATGACCATTAAAGATAAAGACCAGTTATGGTCATGCGATTGCAGGTTGATCATCTTGCATATAAGTATTGGTGTGTACTGCAAGGTTCTGGAATTATCAAAATGATAAGAAATGTGGCCCAGTCTTCGTAAAGTTACAAGCACTGTACACAGAAAGATGTACATGTACACCCTGTATATGGGACTACGCACACGTGCGTTTATCTCTCACAGTCCAATAGATAAACTAATTTACCAAATATATCAATTAGTAGGCGGTTTCCCGGCAAAATGTTTATCATCATGTATCAGTCAAAACATATTCATTCACATGATTGGTAATAAAGAGCTTCCATTTCATTTTTTGAAATTGGGGCGTTTCCAATACTAGTCTTTACCTTTAATGTGACAATTGCTAATCTATATTTATTGTGGTCCACAGATATTGAAAATATATATATCTAACCAACATTACAAGGTAAGAATCTAAAACCCAAAGTGAATATTATTCATGCTCAAATCAGGGGAGATAGTGAGCACCACGCCCCCCTTGAGTAAAAAAAAAAAGAAGAGGATTCGCGGGGAAAAAATGGCATCTAACATTCCCCCCCCCCCCTTCGAGTAAGAAAATTGGGGGGAAAATAGGGAAAAATAGAGAAAATAAGAGGGAAATCGGGAAAATCTGGATAAAATAGGGAAGAAAAAAATCGGGAAGAAGGAAAAAAACCGGTGAAAAATCGGGAAAAACCAAAAAAATCGGGAAACCGATTTAAATCTGGTTTTTATCAGGCCTGTCAAATACAGACAAATAATAATAATAATAAAAGTGAACATTTATAATGCGCCATGTCTGTCAAAAATGACACTCCTGGCGCAGTTGTGTGGAAATTGTATAATTGTTGACTTATTCAGAGAGTACACTAATATGACACATAGTGTATACAATCAACAGCTGCTTTACATTGTAAATGAACAGCTGCTTGTGAATGTAAACATTAAAAAGCTGCATAGAAAGTTTAGAAGAAAATCTTTCTAATACATGCATCTAATAAAGCACATGAAATGAACCCAATACATGTATACTTATATATTGATTTATAATTTTTTTTAGATCTCATAAAATGCCCATACTACATGTACAAAAAAATGGCAGGAATCGTGATATTTGCAAACAGCAGTACGATATATTGTATGCATCTGTCGCAACTCGTAATGCAAAATTCTGATATTGAAAATAAACATGTATATATATATATATTTTTTTTTTAATTCCACTTTCAACACTCGTGTAAACTCTTGGAATAACGTTTGCATGTCATGAAAGTAAGTGGAAAGTTTGCAATTCTCTTCATCTATAAGGACTTCACTTGATTTTGAGTAAATATCTGTTAACATCAATTACATACTCATCAGAAAATGGGTAATCCCTTGAGTGCATACACTGTACGATTGGAAAACAACCAGGACATATTGTGGATTTGTATATTCAGAGTGAGCTATTATTTCTATATTGCATACCAGTAAAGTTAAGAAATGAATTGCCATAACCCCGCAAGTATAGTGATTTGTCACTTCAATACCGAAAACACATTTAATGTTCTGGGCTCTGTTTCATAAAAACTTGATATCAATAACAAGTTACAAGCTACTGTTATAAGCTACTGAAATCATGGCGTCTGACTGGCTCAAAGCAAATTTGTCATAGAAATTTAGCATTTGTTATAGATAAAAAGTTTTATGAAACGGGCCCCTGGTCAGTATCCTAGTAGACAACAAGCTAGACAGGGTACCGGTACTAATAAAATGCAAGAGTGATAAAGTTTAATCTCATCCAAATTTGTGCATGGGTTACCAATACTTGAGACATACCTGTCTGCGAAATGACGATGGACATCTCTACAATAAACCTTCCTTTGGTGCCTAGAGCATAGTAAGCTGGAAAGGAAGAAAAGGAAACTCTTATGAAAATGTAATCATTTTTAAATCATAGTTTGAAAATAAATTTCACATTATTATTACGTTAAAGTAGCAATCAAAATTTGCGCATCCTACAATACCAATGCAATGAAATACAAAAAAACAAATTGATAACACGTAGCATAACTTCAAAGTGATAAATGAAACTGTACATTCACTGGTATTTACTGAATCTCCCGGATTCCACAATCATAAATCAATCAATCAATAAAACTGTACATTACTTGAATGATATATTTTTTAATCCATGACATGAATAATATGGGTTGGAAGAAATAAATGTGTAATTATCTTCAAGCAGTCCATAATGATGTACAGTGTGTGCATGGTGGGATATATTTCTATAAAAAGTGACAATGTGGGTTTGATGTGTACAGACAGTAGTGAAATCACCAAAGAGAAAACCTTGTTCTCTATCTATACTCACCAAGATCTCCATAATTTAATTCTTTCAAATGTTCATTTTCCTGGATGAAACAGAAACAAAGAAAAAAGAGCAATTTCAAAGGGTCTATCGATTACTCTATTGATGACAAAAACAAACAAACAAACAAACTGACAAGAGGAACACAAACTGCAAGCTAACACTACCAGTAAGTCCTGAACATACGTCACTTTAAACATATGGTATCTAATTTGAAATGTTCTATTTCTAAGAAAGTGTTTGACAGCATATTTTGATTTAACAAAAGATGGGTGCCATCATCCAACATAAGTATACATTTTGCTTCTTGGTTCAATTATGTTAAAGACATGTGTTGTATTACATTACCAAATAGTGTCCCTCTAATCCATAGTTAGTGCAATTTTTTTTTAGAAGACCTTACCAACCATTCCCAACACAAAAATCCAAGATGTGCGATTGTGCATGCATAACATGTATCATTTACAATTTATTAAGCTAGTCTCTAGTTAATGTAAAAACTTGAAAACCCACAAGTGTTCCAGATTCACAGACGTTTCAAAAAGACAAGTTAGTTAATCATAACACCAAATTCTTGCAGGGTACAAAGCCAAAAAAAGTTTTGGTTGGTGCCAAAAAAATAAAAAAAAATAAAAAAAATGGCCAGACAATTCAAGAAAGATTTGGGGTTAAAGTAATGAGCAGTGTTTAGCAGAAAAGCAGTTGGATTAAATTGTGAAATCAACACAAAACACATTCCAAAGCATGCATGCATAAAAAACCAAATCAACCATTCATCACGTGCAAATGGTGCATTTGTAAATGGAAGGTGGAAAGCAAACATAATCATGAAGCTTTGTGAGCAGTCATTCCAAAATGCAGAGTGAGATAGTTTCATTACAGGCACACAAAAACATTTCAGAATATTCTTCCTACAAAGCGGTCGATCTGGATCACGATAAGACCTTCTCTTTGGATAAGTTTTAAGGGTAAATTAGATGCAGTTATTGATCGTTAACGTGATAAGAAGAAGCTGTCCATACCACATGATATTTCTTGACCGCTGACTGCCGAGATACATGTATGTCATAGAGAGTAAGAGAATGAGAAAATGAGATTCAAATCAAAGGAACTGAAATTCCTTAAAACCATGATGCGAGACTGTAGGGTTAGTATGTGCATGAAACATGGTGGAAATGAGTGAAAAGTTAACTTTCTTGTTTGTTCTTTAGATTTTTAAGACAACTGCATGATTTCCTGTTTCCTTAGAACAATCTTCATTTTGTGTTATCTTAGGGAAATCTTCATTTTTTTCATACCATACCAGGTTACCAGATATATTGTTAAACCTTCCCATTCTCTATTCTTTTCTCATTTTCTCCTTTTTTTGTTTTTGTTGTTCCTGGTTTAAAGATGAGATGAGCTGTACTGACGTATTAAGAACTATTACCAGATTATAAGCACACTAGATTATAAGCACGACAGATTACCAGGAATAATACCAGATATATATTTTTTATTTTGTTTGCCTATGTAAATGTGAGATGGGATGTACTGACCAATTAGCAGCCTTTACCAGATTAAAAGCACACCAAAACACCAGGATGCAAGGAAGAGCAAAAGAACTTACACATTGAATAAGGCGAGACTTTTTTACCTCTATCTTTGACGTCTTGGTTCCTGTGAGAACGTGAACCTCTCCGTTAGACTCTCCGCCCTTTACCCCTTCTTCTGAGTTTCCGTTCATCAGGGTCTCCATCTCCTCCTTGTCTCCACCTCCTCCTCCTCCTCCTTCGTCTCCTTTCTCTGCATCAGGTCTTGGAATGGGGGACACCTTGAACAGTTTCCGAACTTCTTTCCTTTCCTCCAGCTTGTATTTGCAGTCGATCAATAATAACATGGCTTTCATGCTTTAAAAAGGGGGAGGGGGAAGGAAAGGCTTCTCATGTTAACATTTTATCTGTGACATTATTTCTCATCATCATCGATACTACTCACTACTTTAAATACGTCTTTTATTTTGTCTTGGTGACCTCTAGGCTATCGTCGATCCAACAGTAAAAGTATTAAGAGAGGACCAGTAACTACGCCCTCTCACATTGCCTGGCGGAAATCATCGAATGACGATGGAAACGCCATTAATCGCAACAACAACAACTACAATGTTTATGTACATGTTTATTACTATATTTACACATGAATGGAATGTAACAAGACAACACTAATGTATTAGATTGCCCATTTATCGGAAATTGCTTAAAAACACTGCATGTTCAGACTGCACAAGATAGATCATTTTCTGTTTTTATGAACAGATTCCTTTACTTTGCAACTTTTTCCAAAATAAAATGATGCCACACACATTCAGAAGTGTATTAAAACTATTCAGAAAGTTGTCCTGCACAGAATACTGAAAACAAATTGTACAATTATGGTATGAGGCTATGAGCATTATTGATATTTAGTTTATACTACAAATAATAAGAAAGTTTGTGTAAAAGCAAAGTAGTTGTTTACCTGACGATTGCTACAAATAGCATGATAATTATTCCCTCCCAGATGCCAGCCTAAATGGAGAAAAAGAAATTAAAATTGAACAAAAGAATTAAAATTGAACAAAAGAATTAAATTAGGACGTTGTTTACCGATAGCTCTTTTTCTTCATTTCTCTCATTCAATCACTGCAACTGCTTGATTTTGTTCAAATAAATGTTAGCTGGTACTTGCCCAAGGCTAAAAAAGAATGACATTTCCAAATTCGAAAGTTTAACTTCCCATTTCAGAAGTCTCAAGATTTTGGAAAACTGATTTCTGAGTTTTCCTGAATGGACGAATATCACTTTAAAGGCCCACTGCACTACTTGTAGCTGCTTGCGCCCTCTATATAACAAACCATGCCTAATCGGTGACCATTGGTCCCCCATGATCCTCTTTTTCTTATGTTAACTGAGAGCTGAGTTGATGAGATAACCACCTGTCCAGTGACCTTGCAGGGCAGTCTAATCCCTCCTGTAAACTATGGCAGATACGCTTTAACATTTCTCTATCTGCAGAGACAACAGTTACTTGTGTACAATTAAAAAATCTCATTCATTATCCTGATTAATATTCACTTACATACAGAAACAAACAATCAGAAATCACTGCCAACTTTTTCAATGGACAATGCCAATCAAATCACATCTCTAAATTGTCCAAAAATTCTGAAATTGTCACTGGCATAGCTGACACACTCTAGTTTATGATTTTCTTTTGAAAATACAAAGTGATCCTCCTTGGAAAAATATACCAAGGCAAAGAAGGAAACTCTTTCATTTTTAACCCATTGTCTATTGCCTTGGAACTGGGTGGCCCCTGTAGTAAGCCTATGGTCACTAGGGGCGCTGGTCCAAGAATAAAGATCGTCCGCATAAATGAGGATATCCTCATAAACGCGGAAAAAATCGGGATCGTCTGCATTTTCACAGACGTTTTTTTTCTTTGGCGCTCTGCAGGTTTTCGATTCCCGATCCTCGCGCTGGTGATGCAAAAAACGTATTCGGCGTAACAAAATACCCCCAGTTCACTGTCTACTTTTATGGGTTGTCCGTCTTCCCGAGGATTTATTGCTCATAACGTGAAAGTCAATGTACAAAGTCAATGTAAAAATGCATCATGAAAATCAATGCAGAACCCGTTTTTCGCATTGCCAATGCGCGGATCAGAAATCAGAATCGTCAGCAAAAATGCGGACATTTACCAAGACGATCCTTGTTTGTGCGCACGATCCGTATTCTCGGACCAGCACCCCTACTGCTGGAAGAAGAAATAATGACAAAATATAAAATCTAAATGAACTGAAAAAGAGAAAAAAATTAATTAGAAGACTAGATCTAGATCTAAAGTTAGATCTAGATCTAGGTGTTTGTCACTTTGACTTTGTGGTTACAACTTACGTTATAGCATGATGCTTATCGGTAGTAATAAAATACAACATATTCAAATAAATGCTGGATCATATGACTTCCCGATCCCAATTCCCCCATTTAAAGTGAAGAGTTGTACTTATAACAAGACGTGGCCGGGCCGAGTCACTGAGTCGGACACATGCAACGGCCAACTCTGGCCCCGCGGTTAGCCGTCATTTGTTCATTCGTCATGCACATACGGTAGATATAGATTAACTCCGTGTCGTCCGAACGCAAACTTACCTCTTTGAATGCATAGGGTAATCCAAGCACTCCGGCTCCCACGAAAGATATAAAAATATTAGCGAATATTTTCACACTAGAACTTGTTGCATGTTCACCGTGCATTTTGAAGGTTTTTGTTACAGCACGTTGGCATAAAAAGGTGTGTTTATACAAAATGTTATGTAAAGTTCCAACTCCACACTGATGACGACTCGATCCGTTGATTGCTATATGCTGCATGTATTCGTATTGTATTGACGAATACGTAGACACGTTCAAGCTGTTCTCATTCCAATGATCTTTTGTAAAAAGGGGATGGGCAGCGTACAGATACACCATTGCACATTCAATATCATTAGGGCGCTGACGAGTGGAAAGAGGCTACCGCGTTATTGGTATAGAAATGAATCATAAGTAGGTATTTGGGTCCACATCATACAGCTATTTGACAATTTAAAATCTCAACTAAAAAGAACGCCCACACGCATACCTTAAATGCCCCCTGATCAAAAGTTGCTAGCTCGCAGGAGCTTACAAAGACAAAAACAAAACAAAAACAAGATAGAGAGAAAGAAATATTCTTTTCCCTATAGATCTAGTTATTATTGATTCTTTTTAGCATGATTATGATGCAGGCCTAGATCTATGTATAGTTTTCATTTCCTCTTTTTTTAATTTTATATTAATTTGTTGTAATAAAATCTTCTGTAAACTGTTTATCCTCCTGAAGTACTCTCTCCCTCTCTCTCTCTCTCTGATCTCTGTGATCTCTCTCCATATCTCTTTCTGATCTCTCTCTCTCTCTCCATATCTCTCTCTCTCTCTCTCCATATCTCTTTCTGATCTCTCTCTCATTTTAATTCTCTCTCATTAATGATCATCTGCTATCTGAAACACAGTATTCACAAATTCTCCTATCAGACAGATTCTGCAAAAAAGATTTTTTTCATGAAACATCTCTCTTGGTACTAAAATATATTGGCATGTATCTATTTGTATAATTACATCTGTTACATAAGTCATTAGCTGTCATTTTAATATTCACATATATCATTTTAGTCAAACCCCAAGATATTTGAAGTATTATCTCATAAAGTGCACCTATACATACGTGTATACAAAGTTCACAGGACAAACTGTTTATCAAAAAATATTAAATTATTATTTAGTAAATTCTTCTCAACATATCCCATTAGGAACCAAACAAGAAGGATTGGGGAGTGCAAGTGTCTCATTTGATTAATACTGTCTGTTTTTATCTTACTATCAGAAACAATTGGTTATTGAAGTTTGAATGCATCATCATCTGTTATTTTCTGGATATTCGATGGTAGAGAGTTGGAGATTGTAAACTTTAGATATACAACTCCAAAACTTTGAAACACCATGTCTTCCAGTTCTTCAGCCCAAACTCACTATGAACATGACAGACAATGAAAGCGGACAAAATATACAGTTCCTCAGGTAGACAAAGGGACATCCCTTCACTGCTATTATGTAAAAATGTGTAGAACAGGTGAATATGCATGTGACACCTGTTCTACACATTTTTACATAATAGCAGTGAAGGGATGTCCCTTTGTCTACCTGAGGAACTGTATATTTTGTCCGCTTTCATTGTCTGTCATGTTCATAGTGACTGTTGCTGTTTTCAAAGCTTTTTAATAATTAAGATCTACTTATTTACTGAAGCCTAAAATAACTTAATTCTATGTGTTCCTGTAATGCACACACATTAAAGTTGTTTTTATAATAGGCCAAAGGGTTCATGTATATTTATAGCGCAATATAAATTCATATTTATTATCATCATATAATTTGTACCGAGTATAATGTCTACATCACAGTACTGGACCTGCATAGTGCATATAGAAGAGAATGTAGCATTTAAGGACACTATATTCAAGAGGGGAAATGTTGTGGAGAAACATAAAATGTCATACGGTCTCAAGAGACACTAGAAGTGTGAGACCCCCTCTCCTTATTCAAAATTTCTTCAGCAATCTATTTTCAATTAAGTGCTATGGGAACTAATTACTTTTTTCATAATTAGGCTCTGGGGATATTCATTAATTTTTATCAAAAGAGCAATTTTTAATGATATACTTTGTAAACTTTAATAGAGAAATGCCATTTCTATTTGATTCCTTATAATTGTGTGGTATGCGTAAGTTATCTTTGTCAAAAAAAGGAAGGGGGTCATGTAACAAAACAAAAAAACAAAAAAACGTTGTCTTGTTTCAACAAGAGTGTAGGGTACACTTACGGTATTCTCAATACAAATATAATTGTTTCCAGACATGAACAAAAATATGTTTGTATACTTTTGATAATGAAAATAAAAATAAAACATAATGATAAGGTCTTATTGATCCAGTGTTGCCACATCAGCTACTAATCTATTAATAAGCCCTGCAGTGTTTACTGGAATTCTTCCTCCGCGTATAATTATGACAAGCTACTTAAACAATAGTCTTCTATGCTTGGTCGTGATACCGGTTCTGATCCATTCACCAATCATTCTCCCATCATGATTCCGATTGGGTGAGCTGAAGTCTTGTTTCATATATTACATATTGCAGCTGTTGCTCTCCACTTTGCTCCATCTATGAAGTTACAAGCTCACTCTCTCATGACACAGAGCATACAAATAATGTTTTTCTCTGCAATACTGTAAGTCTGATGGAATGTCTAGATTGTGATGTGACGAAAAATTGCACAAGAATCATAAGGCATCTCACGTCTTTAGCTGCAGCACAGCCTAAAAAGAAGAGAAAAAATAGTAAAGAAGCTTTCATTAAAACAAATGAAAATTAAAAGAAAAACAAATGGTGGCTGTATAGTGCTGTAAATCATAAGATATAAATATATATATGATTGATTGGCATGTTCTTCCAAATTGTTAACATTGTGTTATTGATAGCCACTTTCTATGAAAATCTACTGTATTCATTAATACTCTCAAGAATATACATGTATTTCAATACCTTTAAATCATGACAGAACATAGTTTGGCTAATAGGGACTTTTAGATTTGTGTGGACTGAAACGTGTGACGTCCATTCAAGGCAGTGCATTAAAAGGACGTCGATCGTAGCAATCCCCATGGTCTTCGTGCGAATTTCAAAGTCCCTAATGCCAGTGTAATACTAATACAGCGCTGAGAAACTTCATTATTTAAGCGCTTATATATCTTGTACTATTATTCTTCTTATTATAGAATAAATATATACTAACCCGATTAGCCGTTTCTAGAGATGATACCAGCTTCCTGAGTTCTTCTTTGTCTAGTTCTAGTGAGACCAGTCTATTGGTTCCATCCTCCATCAAACTCAGATCTAGATTGACAAGAGGTTCTTGGACTGACGAGATCTTATCACTGGACATCGCAAGCTGTATCAGAAAAAGGAAATGAAAGAGATGTCTTAAAAGGTAATCCAACCTTTAGAATAAGTGCATGTATGTGTGAATGCAGAAATTGAATTAGAGAAAAAGAATTGCAAAATCTTGAAATAAATCAGATTAACAATAAGAAAGTTATGATTGTTTGGAATATGAGATCACTAAGTCTATACAAATCTCAAATTGTGCTATAACATAAATAGGACACTGATGTCAAAAGTGTTTTCTCAGACTCAATATACACTCTTTTCAAGTTAAAATTTAGTAAATGAAAGAGTGAAAAAGAAAGTAAGGGGCTGGGGCAATTTACCCTAGACTCTCAAAAGCCACAAAAAGAGCCCTTACAATGCATTTCTGTCAATAAATAATACTGCGTTAAATCAAGGACTGACGGACAAGCGCAGTGCCAAACTTAAGTTATCACTGACATAGGACTCTTCTGTAAGATTTATTTATAGCATAGATGCAAGGAAGAGCTTAAACTTACTTTCAATTTCCAGTCAAAGTCAGTGAGATGTGACTGAGAGATGGAAGCCGTGTTCCCAATAAGTGCTTTCCCGAGGTCATCTCTTCGTATCGACACACACTCCATCAACTGCTCTTGTACGTCCTCAGACAGACCACTTAGTGTAGCTTTCATCTGTGATGTTAAGATAATCAAAAGAAAAAACATGATTTGCAATTCATGGGACCAAGAAAATATTATGTACACCTTAAAGGAATGTAAAACAATGCATAAGATCATTTAACTATTTGATGAATAGTTAATGTGACCTAAAGAAGTAACATTATGCACCATGAAAGAACCCATGGGTGATGGTGATTTATTTTTTCTGGCTTTGAGTCATAGCACCTGAACTGTCAGGAATTACAACTCTTAAAGATAAACTTGGGGTTTGTTTCAACTAAAAATATGAAGAAATCTACAAAATCTACACAAAGGATTAATGCCTGGAAAAAATTATTTTCAGTAGTAAATGGCTATTTGCACCGTAAGAAAGTAGGCCTTCATCTCGGAAGTAAGTTAGAGATGATGGACTAGTGGAAGTCTTAAAAAGAGCACTTATTAATAATGCAAAACGTGGTTACCAGTTTTACCACATTTTTTACTAAATTCAAACTGATATTCTCTATTTATTGAGCCATATCACCTCTCCTAAACTCAATGTGATAAAAACAATAGTAAACCATTCTTTTATAGCGCATAACACATTATTGGGATATGTCCCTACGCTCTGGTTTTATTTCAAATTTTGTAGTTGTAGTCCTGCCAAGTGCCAACTCTACCCTTGCAACTATTGCCTTACAATACATCCACCACATTCACTCTACCCATGCCTCCTACTGTACTACCTAAGCTTTCTGACCCTATACCTTCACCTATCACTCTCACTACTAATTTCAGGGATCCGACCAGACCCTAAGTTACAGCGGTGTATTGCTGATCTCCAAAGCCAACGGAGGAAAAACATAAAGAAGAAGAAATCCTCATCATGCCCCACAAAAACGTACTTCATCTTTGGTAGAATCCTTCCTGACGGCCATCTTGAGATACGTCTCACAACCCTGAATGACTTGAAACCATTCATCCAAGCTCCAGATCTTCCCATAGTCTTGATATCGAGGGCGATGGTGACCTGCTACGCTGTCTGCTACTTGGTGTAGAAGCTGGAGAAAAAAGACAAATTGAACTTGTAGAAATGATCATCAAGTTTTACGACGACTCCATAGTATGACTTCATAATACTGTATAAAGTGCTTTCCATATAATTTGTGATGTTGCATGTATTAATATAATTATGTAATGCAGTATTATTATTGGTATATTTGCCAAGGAATGAAGTCTTTGATAAATCAAGTGAATATAAATTCCACAGATGATATATGAACACATAGTCTATGGAAAAGCAAGATTAAATTAAATTTGATTTTGTGCATTCTTTTATCTCTCTTAGCTCTCAGCCTAAACCAATCAGTAACAATCAGTGACTGCATCGTCTTCACTAGCATGTGTATTAAACATTTGGCATTAACGCGAAATAGGAAACCACCATTTTCTCCAAACAATGACATGTCAGTCAGTAGATTAGAGTTTCATTGCTTTATAACTCCAGATCCAGGAAGCTCCGACGCCTACTGGTACGCCAAATTTTTCCAACCCGACTCTACACACAAGCGTGTGCATGCCCAACATTTATTTAATTATTATGCCCTTGAGGCTTGATTCCCCCCTAAATAGACACCCTCTTCCCCCCACCCCCCAAAAAACAACAACATAAAACAACAACAACAAACAAATCTAACTTGAAAATAAAAACAGTGACTGGAGCTGGAGTAATTTGCAGACTGCTCAGCTTAAATCAAAATCATAAAATGCGTGGCAAAAACATTGAGGACGGTACATAAATAATGTAGTTTGTTCATCTAACTATTGCAGAGAATGTTAACAAATACCCATAAGTAATAGCTCAATCCTTACCTTCTCCATATCAGCAGTTGAGCATTTTGAGAGGAGACCGAGATCTTCTGTGGGCGTCGCCATTTTAGTTGAGTTTAAGGGATAATTTTTAAAGAGTTCTAGCGCCAGCTATTGGCTTAATATAGCAAACACATTTCCAACGAGTAACCAACGAATTTGTTAGGTCTAGCGCCAGCTATTGACTTAATCTAGCAGACACATGTCTAATAACTAACTGATTTGCAATCAAATGATGAAATATTAGAGGAAGGTCGTTTTGTTTTTTGTTGCCAATTTTTCCAAACATCAAATGGAACTTTACTCTATCACACGCATATTCTTATGACATATATTATACAGCTGTGATTTAGTTTTGAAATTCTATTACTGAAAGTTCCACTTACTTCAGGGGCAGGATCGATTTGAAATATGCCGCAAATTGCACATTTACACTGTACTTATCCCTTTGTTTTCTTGTTTTAAAAGTTCGTTTTCAACTCGTCTATAATATATTCTCCTCACTCACTTCTTCTCTTTTTCAAATTTGTTGTTTTGTTTTGGAAATTCATGATTATAATTACTCTGTTCTCTTTAAGAAAAAATTAAGATTTTTTTTAATTCACTGATAATCATATCTTTCTCTTCCACATAATCTGCATCCTAAAATGTCAACATTCTCCCTTCACATGGTCTTTATCATCATTACTGAAACCCTTCATCAATCATTAACCATCTTCTATATAATTATACTGACAAAAAAAAAAAAATTTATGCCACGCTTCATCAAAAAGAGGTTTCCTGATCATAAATACCAGGATGATGAAGTGGTTATATAGGAGGGGACAAACTACTTTCACAATATTGGCCTAGACAAAAATAAATGAAAAGTGAAACTTTAGAACAAATTAGTTCATTGGGAACTAATTAATTTCAATTTTTTTTTTTTAAATTCAATTGGAAAGATAGACAAAAAAGAAAGCATTTAAGAAAGAGAAGGAAAAATATTGACAAGTCTGTTGCAAGTATATATATTTTACTTTTTATTCAGTTAGCATTTCATGTACTTGTAAATTGAAAAACATGTGCGTTGACAATATAGTACATTGATTATATATTTATACAGCCTCGTGTACATGTATTCATTGATTATAGCCCTGTATCAGTCTTCCAGATAATGTTCCAACACTTTCTTTATGCAGCAGCAGGTGTATACAAATTATTGAATTGGTGGGCACGAGCAGCCTGCCCATGCCCATTTTTAAAAAGAGCCCCGAAGGGGGAAATAACTCTGTATTAAAATTTGTATTATGTTAATAATGGATAATGGATATGAGGGTAACGTGATCCAAATCAACACTACTTTCATTTTGTGTAGGTGTTGTTTGTTTTTATCTCCCTCACAAAATTATCTTTTCAATATAGGTTACTGGTTACATAGTCTTTATCAAGAAGTTGTTATATATTCCCACATTAAAGTATGAGTTAAATACCTTTTGGCTCCAGATACATGGTTTGCAGAAAGTATTGAAACAATAGCTAGGGTGAATCTGTTCTCATTTAGAAATACATAAAATTAATAAATTCATGTGAACTGAATAAAACCCAGATACCATCGTACACAAAATATAATCAGAGTAGCATTGTTGACCCTTGTGTAAAATGACTGACATGAATACGGTAAACACATTTCTGGCCCCTAAAAGATGATATATGAAAAGAAAATAATTAATTCAAACCCAAAATACTATCCACCAGATAGGCTTTGCAATTTCATCTAGAGATAAGGATTGTTTGAAATATAATTGTGAGTAAAACTTGACATAAAATAAAGGAATGCATCTTAAGCCTTTAAATAATAGCATGAAAATGTATTGACAAGAAAATATATATCCTCTGCGCATTGAAGAGGGAGAAAAGAAAGTTACAAACTATCAATCAAGCAGTTTATGAACAAAACAATTGATGATATATTAGACATTAGTAGACATTTAGCCACTTCTATTGTTTAATGGTTAACATAGCTTCCGCAACTGTCCACTGATAACCTTCTCTAGATAAAGAGTTAACAAAAAAGAAAATGGGATAATGCGTAAGAATACGAGATAAAAGACATGACTGCACTGAATTCATTGACAACAGCCATACTGGGAAACAATATCTTTATAGTTTCACCATCACCAAAAAAATGGTCGGCCATGTTTTTTTCTTTAAAAAACAAACAATTACAATATTTGTCTTGTTCATGTGACATAATTATCAATATTCTTTTTTTTAATCATCTGCCTTCCTCAACAATTTGAGCATGATTTAGATGAAAAATCAAAAACAGCTCAACTATGAGAATGAATTGTGATATTGGTAATTCATTAATAGCGGTAGTAGTATTGACACAATACAAAATATTATAATCTGAAGCTCTCAGACTTTGACTGATGATAGTTTTGGTTTTATTGACTTGGGTGATATAAGCAAGAATAAATTGATAAACATCTTTGAAACACAAATGACCTCTATGAATAAATGTCAAGAATTCTAAGGTGCAATGACCGACAAGGCAATAGGGAGGTCAAATTGAGGGCATGACCCCCCCCCCCCAAAAAAAAAAAAAATAAATAAATAAATAAATAAATAAAAAAAATGCTGACTTTGTGGTTCAAAAATGAGATGCCATCCTCTATGAAAATAGCATTAATAAGCTGTATCATGAATACATAACAATCAATATCAGATTCAGTGTTTGTTATATTATCAAAATGATTCTTTTCTAGTTTGATAGAAATAAAGCAAAACATTAGCTGATGACTTACCAAGTACAAGTAGAGATGGAATCATTTCTGATTTGACTCTAACTTATGATAAAACATTTTATGCTTAAAAGAGCATGGTATAAATATAGTCTTTGCATGATAGGCAATCTTCTGAAGTAAGGGGATATAGTTTCATCATAATAATATGATAGCAAATAACAAACAAATTGAAAGAAGGAATGTGAAATAGATAGTACTAGCAAATCTAAGCCAAAATCAACCAAGCCCTGATAAGCAAAATCGCAAAGGAAAAATCTTACACAGTTTTTGAAGAAGAAACAAAATTGAATTTACCTAGATATGAATCTTATTTTTCTGTGCAATTTTCTTCATCAGAAAAAGCAGAACACATCTCTACAACTATACAAAATTAATTTCCTAGAAATTTTCGAACTTCAGAACATGATGTCTTTTTTCCCTCTTCTCTTTTTTTTGCAAGTTGAAAAACAAAGTATATCCTATTATCCGAGTAATTTCCTTTATGTATTTATACAAAATAATTGTATATTCCATGGTATACCATGGTCTCAATCCCAGATATAAATAATCAGATTTGATTCATAATTTATCAGTAAAATCCAACTCACATTATCATGCTTAGAAATTCAGCATCATACAGATACAATGCGGATGGGTAAAAACACTGCCTATTTTTATACAACCGGTTCTCTACTCTACGGAAAAACCAACACGATCTACTTTACATAAATTGCTACAATATGAATCTATACACAGTTATTTTTATCTCATCCTAGCAGGGTGGGGGGGGGGTGAAATAGGCAGGACTAAAGCAATCCAAGCTGTCTGGACTCTGGAACCATCTGTGAAGAAGAAAAGAAAATTAGAATATCTGAATCCATGGTCAGTAATCATCATCCAAAAAGTAGTGGGAAATTAAATTAGCACTGGAAAGTAACTGGAATATGACAATCTATTCCTGTCTTAAAAATTAGGTACAATTCATTTTCAATATAACAGATACAAAATAGCTTTAAAAAAAAAATCATATAGACTGTCAAGCCCTCAAGCCATTGGCTTTATCGGGTGCTAATAATCCAGTACACTTCTCAATGTATATATATTAGATGTGATTCTTATGCAATAGTAAATTGAAAAATTGAATAAGGCACAAGACATTTCTCTCTTTCCAATATTTATTATCTCAGATAATTTGTTATGATCGAGCCATTTGCCTCTTACTTACATGTACAACTTTCATTAATGCAAAAGCACATTAAAGGCACAGTATTTTACCCACATCGCTACCACTGCCATTATGTATTTTCAATTGCGGCATCTTTCGGTGAAGGTGTACAAAGAGTGATTTCCAGTTCCTGTACCCAAGCATCACCATCAATTGGTGATGCATTGTGGGACATGACTAACATATTCAGGACATTGTGAGCTGCGGATGGCAGTATACATAAATCTGAAGTAGCGTCAGTAGAATACACTGCCTTTAAAGCATGGCTGCACTAGTTTGGCCAGGGGGATTAGACCTCCCTGTAAGGTCACTGACAGGTGGTTATTTCATAAAATCAGCTCTTAGAAAAAGAGAATCATGGGGGACCAACAGGCACTGATTAGGCATTAGGTAGTGCAGTGGGGCTTTAAAGCAAGTAACCGGGTTGATATAAATGTCTATACCAGTAGACTCTGTTATCTATCTGTGAAAATGAAAGTTAACAAACAAACTTCCTCTCTTTCTCTTTCATAATGAAAAAAAAGTGTCAAGTCACTCCCTTTTGAAATAAACAATATAAAGTGCAGAACACATTGATTTTATGTATTTTAAATTATATTACAGTGCAGTCAAATCTACAAACTCAGTTCATGTTGATGAATACCAAACTGATCATTAAATTTTCTCTTTTGATAAAGAAATGGTGTAAAGATTATGCTTTCTAAAATCATATAGCCCACACAAGAGACATTTCCATGGCAACTAAATTACCATGAATCTTCAGAATAAGTTCTCACTTTGAAAGGCACTCAGCATGTTCCAACAAAGGTTGTTCCCTTTCCAGTTTTCTTTAGGGTCTCTAGCACAGTTTCACTAGGTAGAGATGTTGTCACAAACACCTTCTTTGTGTCCAAGTTAATGTCTACACCATTCACCCCTGAAAGTATGAAGAAGAACAAAAATGAAGTGGATTAATCCACTGATAAGAAAAAGAAGACACACATTTATGTTTCCACAGTCGCTCAAAAGTTAAAGATTAATGTGAGAGAAACATATACAACTTAATCATATATTCAAGCAATATTCATATTTTACAGAGGCCTACTTTCAGACATAAGATATCAAGGATGATTTTAATGTAAAAAACAGTATAAAAAAAGAAATACAAAAAATTAACACATTAGAATTGAGACTACCAAAAATCAAAGAAATGTGATCAATTTGATAATAATAATAATGATGATCATTTATTAATGCTGAATTATTGTATTTGTAGAGTGCTTACAATCCACCCACAAGGAGCTGAAGGCATTTCATAACTGATCCATAGAATGTAAAGATGGTTGCATGTTAATGACATCTATTCCACGGCCGATTATAATCACTGTGGGTTTCAACATAACTTTCTTATGTCCATGCGCTACAGAGGCTAAAACACATTAAAATCACTGTGTGGATAGCCTTTTTTGTTGTTGTATACTTTATTGTTGAGACAAGAAGTTTAGCTAGGGGACTGTTTCTTAAAACCATCACAAATCTAACTTCTTGGACATCCCATTGAAACATGGTATTTCCATGGGAAATAATAGCTTAGGCTTTTGATAGTTTTGAGAAACTGGCCTGAGACCTCAGATTTTTCTTTAACTACCCCTCCCCCCCCCAAAAAAAAAAAAATGTATACATAATATAACAGAGCTCCACATTAACTTTTGTTGGAAGGGGTCTGGATTCAAAACTTTTAACAGTCTGTACGCATGTGCCCTATGATGTAAAAATCAAAATTTGGAGAACCAACGTGTCCCGGGTGCCTGTTAGTTGTGAGACTTGATGAAACCCCCAAAATGAATTAAGATATAAAAACAAGGCTAAAATAAACAAGCGTGTGGTGGAGACAGAAATAGACATCTCTTCTATATATAGTAAGTAGTTTAAGAAATTAAAATTTAATTTACTCCCTACAACAGATACCTAAACAGCACTCTTCCTAGACACTTGCAACATTCAACATGTCCAATGAAAAACTATTACCGGTAGTATTAGTTCCTGTTTTTTTCTTCTTCCCTATAGTCATTAACTAAAATCTTACCTTCCAGTCGTTTGAGAACTCTTTCAACTGCACCTACACAACCTCCACAAGTCATTTCAACATCGAATTCATATTTCTGTGGAAAAGGCAGAGGAAAAAATGTATGAGTCGTAACTAAAACATCATTGTCATGGGAGCTTACGTTGAAATTGGATTTCAAATGCCCATGTGTTGAGTTTTTCATCCATCATATCACCAAAAGATATTTGTTCTCAGATTGATTTGAAATGAAAATAATGTCTCTTTAAAGTTCAAGCCTATCTGCACTAGTTTGGCCCTAAAAGGGATTAGACCTCCCTGCCACGCCACTGGCAGGTGCTTATCTCACCGACTCAGCTCTCAATTAAAGGTAATACAAAGTTTTGGGAAATTTTGAAAATTGGAAGGATAGTGATTCTTTACAATTTTGATATAACGGATGCCCCTGTGGATGTTTTATAAGCACTAGAAAATTTAGCCCCTGAAACACTTTTGCTTTTGAGAAAAATTTAATATAAAAATTTACCGGTGCTCCCGGTAAATTTTGATAAATTTCAAATAGCGCCTACGAACGTACAATGGTAGCCGAGCCCATAAAAATCTCAGAATATGTAGTTGTGATATATAATTTCGAAACGGAATAGCTAATTGGTCGATTTTAGTCAAGAAACATTGTTTTATAGCTTAGAGTACAGGAGGGGGTTTTCGACGACTGAAGACAAAATCCTATTTTTGGGACTCTTTACTTTCTATTTATTATCATTTCTTGTTTACATCATGAAGCAAATATTATTATCATTTAAACAAAAAAAGAATCCCAGAAAAAAATCACAAATTGCCATGACAATATTCATTTCAATTTTCACTATTTTGGAGGCAGTTATTGACATAGCGAGCCAGTTTTCGACCGCATGTACAAAGTCAATAGAAGCGCGCGCACGCGCCACGCGTTTCCGCGCTGATCTATAGCACTAGCGGGCGGATCAGGTATCCCACGCCGGAGCTCCCCGGTGCTCGCTATGTCGAAAACTAGCACTGCGTTGATCGGAAATTGGAATCTGAATTGGACAGATATATTTATTATCATTTCTTGTTTAAATCATGAAGCAAATATTATTATCATTTAAACAAAAAAAGAATCCCAGAAAAAAATCACAAATTGCCATGACAATATTCATTTCAATTTTCACTATTTTGGAGGCAGTTATTGACATAGCGAGCCAGTTTTCGACCGCATGTACAAAGTCAATAGAAGCGCGCGCACGCGCCACGCGTTTCCGCGCTGATCTATAGCACTAGCGGGCGGATCAGGTATCCCACGCCGGAGCTCCCCGGTGCTCGCTATGTCGAAAACTAGCACTGCGTTGATCGGAAATTGGAATCTGAATTGGACAGATATATCGTGTGTGCGTTGCGGTGCCTGGCTGCAATGATTTAATACATGCGATGAGATACTTTTGAGCTTGCGTCTCGCACAAAATCGGGCTCTAAATCTGAAAAATACTTGAAATAAAGCTCATTTTATGGTACCCATATTTCTTATAGACACGCGTTAGATACTCAATTTTTCAGATTCGGGTAGCGGGACCGCCAATTACATCGCTAAAAAGTGATATTTTAGGATATATTTTCCATTGCAAATGTGGTTCTTCAGTGACTCTGGCATGGTATGGTATGTGTGGGATATGTGATATGCTATTATGCGATGTATTTTGAAGGGATTTTACCATGCATCCAACCAATCGGCCGAAAACTGGAGATGGTCGATTACCCCCTCCTTTACTCTTAATTAATATCTTGACCTTGAGAGGGAGCTATACAACATAAAGAGTTTATTATTTACAATTTCATAACTTTAGACTCGATTTCGATCGTGACCGATCACTGAACACTCCAGCAAAGCAGAGAGAGTCAATGCTAAAGCGTATTGACCTCTAGCACTGCATACATGCTGTGAGGCAGGGACCTAGAAGTCTATACACAAATACACACACCACACAATAGTGAATAGACTGCATACAATACAATCATGTCGATGCAGCTGTAAGCAAAGTTTGACACTAGACTTACAATTTGAATTTTTAAATTATTCTTTTTAACATCAGTAAGTTTAAAAAATGTATTTTACTGCTATTTAGGTGTCATCAATTGTCACTAAAGTACAGATTTTGAGTGAAATCAGTTGAGTTTTGTACAGTGGTGTTTGAAATGTTGAGAATCAAAAGCACAGCTTTTACTACACAGCTAGGATGGTGATTCTCCTATGTGCGTCACTGAATATTGTAGGATCGCATATGCTTCCAATATGTTAATTTGAACCAAATTCATGACCCCATACCAAAACTTTGTATTACCTTTAACATAAGAAAAAGGGGACCATGTCTATGGGGCCCAGGCCAGGCCCAGGCCAGGCTCAGGGGATCAATGGGTAACGCTTAGCCTTACCCTTAGGCATTGTTGGTGGTATCTGCAACCTCGGTAAACAGCTTTAAAGCCAGACTTGACAAATACTGGAAGAAGGAGGAATATAATTCACCATTCTCCCAGTAGATACTCCAATTATGACATTCCTGATATGACCCAGCAAGCAAGATATAGATGTAAAACGACTATGGTGCAAGACCTGGAAGCTGGGACATCCCCCCCCCCCCCACCTTGAAGTTAGACCTGGAAGCTTGGCAGCTGGAGACGGCTTTCTTCCAGAAGCTTTGGTATTCAAGGTATTCAAGGTAGGGAGGCCAATGCCCGGGCGTAAGGCTTCTACGCCTACGATTTGTGCGCTCGTCGCCCACTTCAAAAAATTAGCAGAGGGAAAAAAATGATGTAAAAAAAAAAATTGATGAAAATAAGAAAAGAAAATACAATTATACATTTCACAACATACCTATAATCACGGATCTGTAACAGTCTTTCACCATTTGTTGACGATCTTGCAGATTTTGACGTATTTGAGTCCAATAATTGTCGTAGCAGAACAACTTTACGAACGCGCATCACAGACTAAGAAAATCCTAGAGGGCGTAGAGGTTTGCTCACTAAAAACCTTCTCATTGGCTGAAGGTAGACCCTAAAAATATGGGATCCGTTTTGAGTAAAGAACTTTTGATAGAGATCAACATTTCAGATGTTCACAATTGCCACTTCTAACAACTAGAAAATATAAAGAAAAAAGATTATATCTTTTTAAATACAGAATTTTACAAACTGAACATGCGAAGGTAGATAGAGTACGATGATTATGTCAATCTTGCGTTGGTTTGAGCCCTATAGCTACAGCCATCTCAAAATGAGAAGGAAAACTGTGACCGGTGACGTCATTGTTCGCGCCAAAAATAAAGGGTATTGCGACATATGTCTGAGCTCCACTGAGCCTCCGGTCAGATCGTGCGCAAAGCGTAGTCTTATTTATAGACCCTAGTACCTTATTCTCACAGCACTAGATTCGAGTGTCGTGCAGTAATGTATGAGAAGTGTTAAAAAAGATATTTAAGTACAAAAAAAAGTCTACATGAGCAGTCTATACTCCAATTGAGAATTGAAATGAAAGCCATGATTTGAAGTGTGTTGTATGATACATGGTTAGTGAGTGTGTATGTTACGTATAGCGAAAGGGAGAGAGAGAGAGAGAGAGAGTGAGAGAAATGCACTACGCATGCTGCTGTCCTATTGTACTCCGGGTTGTGTTCGCTGCAAGATGGATGTTAATTGGACCTCGTAACTTCTCGATCGTTGATAATAAGGAATACTCATGAGGAAATCAAATTATTGGAATACACATCTAAGGTAAATATCAATGAATTATATACATTTATTTCCTGCCAATTTTGATATCTCTTCTTCATTTTTGAACCATCGCCTTCGGCTCGTAGTAGTAGAAGATGTAATCGTTCGCACATTGATGGCTGGATTTCAGCCTGCATCGGGGCTTGCCTAGCCTGTGTCGGTGTGTACGTGTGCGACCGATTCAAGGCTAGCCGCTGTTGAGTGATTGCACTTTCGCGCGAAGTTTTAAACTTCATCATGAACTTTGTCCGGACAATGACACGCCCATTGCCTCGGGCCTGTCTAATTATCAACGTAATTTCGCGACATGAATTTATCTGTTTCAAGGCTCTTGCGTACGGCCAAGGCGTAGAAGGAAGGGAGTGTTTACAAGCTGGATATCTCCTATTTTATGGAACTTCTGGAGTCGGCAGATGGGTGAGTTTTCTTAGTGAAAGTAAATGCTTTCTTTTAATCTTTGTTTTATTTTAAACAAATTCGTAATTAAAAAGTTAGATTTGGGCATTGGCCTCCCTATTCAAGGTATATTCAAGTAGATTCTAGCTATTTTTATCACAGAAGTGTCATGGCTCAGTCAGTGGACTTGGTGGACTAGGGGCAGTTTCTCGAAACCCTCATAGTCTAAGTCTAACTGCTTGAACATGCCATTGAAGCAAGTGTTATTGAATTATCAAGCATTTCTATGGCATGTCCACAAACAAGTACAAGTTAGACGAGTCTGTACTGTCATGACTGTCATGACTAGCCTTAAGGGCTCCCTTGAAATGTTTTTTATGATATTATTCAAGGGAGCCTTAACTGGCTCCCATACCCCTGCACGGAGAGGCATGTAAACAAAACCCAAAAGTGGTCCAAAATCACACTTTCGCGCACTCGACCAATATTGGACAGTGGCTTTGATAAATTTTGTCGTAATTTTGGTCTTAATTACCGCCTTAATTTCAAAATCGGATCTAAAAATAACAAAATAAGAGCAATTTTCTTACCAGACCGATACAGCTCAGCTCCCTTTTCACGTGTACCGTGTGAATTCACGATGTCTACACAATGGTGATGACCTCTGACTGGCACTTCCGTAATTGTGGGTAAATTGTGCTGCTTCCGTATAATGCGCTGTATGAGTGTAATTCAGCGCATTATACGGAAGCAGCACATTTACGAAGTGCCAGTCAGAGGTCATCACCATTGTGTAGACATCGTGAATTCACACGGTACACGTGAAAAGGGAGCTGAGCTGTATCGGTCTGGTAAGAAAATTGCTCTTATTTTGTTATTTTTAGATCCGATTTTGAAATTAAGGCGGTAATTAAGACCAAAATTACGACAAAATTTATCAAAGCCACTGTCCAATATTGGTCGAGTGCGCGAAAGTGTGATTTTGGACCACTTTTGGGTTTTGTTTACATGCCTCTCCGTGCAGGGGTATGGGAGCCAGTTAAGGCTCCCTTGAATAATATCATAAAAAACATTTCAAGGGAGCCCTTAAGGCTAGTCATGACTGTCTAGGACGGTTTCAAGAAACTGGTCCCTGGTTGTTATTTCTATAGAAATAAAATTTACTTACTTGATCTTGAGTAGCCATTGTTATAGATGAAGATCTCAACAAACAACAGAGAGATGTACAGGTGAAATATAATAAACAAAGTTGAAGTTAGAATTTCCGTTTCACGCTGGAGTCACTGCTGTACGTACGCATCTGCAAGAGGAGTAGAAAATATCACGTGATGTGTCATGTGAACATTTAATACGTCATTATGTATCAGGTGACTTGTCGGTGCATTATGATTGGTCGACCATTAGAGGGAGCAAGCTTAGAGCTTAGGGCCAAAATAACAAGACAGTGTTGAGCTCGTGGAGAAGAAGAAGAAGAAGAGCCTGTTAAATGCTTATAATTGATTTGTAATTTTTTGTTGGAAACATGAATAAATTAGAAATTAGAAATTTGAAGAAAAAAAAAAGCTTGAGGAGGCGGCGAAGGATCGAGAAAGACTAGAATATAGATCCAGGAGGAGGAACAGAGACTCTCTTAAATTATGAGAAAAGCCCCCATAAAAAAATTCTCATAATAGTTTGGGAATGATGATTTTTTTTCCCGAACACGGCCGGTACATGAATTCGAATTTATATCAATGTACTAAGAAAGAACTTCCAGGGACCACTCCTGAGACATCCCTATAGTACACTGGTCAGGCGCGGATCCAGGATTTCTTAGGGGGGGGGGGGGGACGGGGGGGGGGGAGCCCAAATTTGAAATTATGCGAGCCAAATATTGGTACGTAATGGTGACAATTAGCAGTGACGTAATGGGGGTGGGGGTGGGGTGCAGGGAGGGGCGATTTTTTCCCCTACCTCCTCCGCGAAGCGCGGAACTGGCTTCGACATTTCAATAAATTATTAATGAAAGAAGGCGATTCGTTGTACCATTCCCCAAAATAATCCTCGTCTGAATTATGTTTCCCCCCCCCCCCTCCCGGGCGAAGCGCTGAAGCTTTTACGTTTCATTAAATCATTAGAGAAAGAAGACGATTCGTAATTGTGTCGTTATCTACTCGACTCTTAATCTTCGTCTAACTCCAGTTTCCCCCCCTCCCGCGCGAAGCGCGGAAGCTTTTACGTTTCATTAAATTATTAGAGAAAGAAGACGATTCGTTGTACCGCTCACGAAAATAATCCTCGTCTGAATTTATTTCCCCCCTCCCGCGCGAAGCGCGGAAGCTTTTACGTTTTATTAAAACATTAGCGAAAGAAGACGATTCGTTGTAGGCCTACCGTTATGACTTTTAATCTTTGTCTAAATTAAGTTTCCCCCTCCCGCGCGAAGCTTTTACGTTTCATTAAATCATTAGAGAAAGAAGACGATTCGTTGTACCGCTCTCGAAAATAAACCTCATCTGAATTTAGTTTCCCCCTTCCCGCGCAAAGCAAAGCAAAGCGCGGAAGCTTTTACGTTTTGTAAAATCATTAGAGAAAGAAGACGATTCGTTGTACCGTTCTCGACTCTTAATCCTTGTCTAAATTCAATTCCCTCCCCTCCCGCGCGAAGCGCGGAATCTTCGACGTTTCATTTAATCATTAGCGAAAGAAGACGATTCGTTGTACCGTTATGACTTTTAATCCTCGTCTAAATTCAGTTCCCCCTCCCCTCCCACGCGAAGCGCGGAAGCTTTTACGTTTCAATAAATCATTAGCGAAAGAAGACGATTCGTTGTACCGTTATGACTTTTAATCCTCGTCTAAATTCAGTTCCCCCCTCCCCTCCCACGCGACGCGCGGAAGCTTTTACGTTTCATTAAATCATTAGAGAAAGAAGACGATTCGTTGTACCGTTCTCGACTCTTAATCCTTGACTGAATTAAGTTCCACCCCTACCTTCCTGCGCGAAGCGCGGAAGCTTTGACGTTTTATTAAATTATTAGAGAAAGAAGACGATTCGTTGTACCGTTCTCGACTCTTAATTCTGTCTGAATTTCAAAAATGTTCTTTGTCTACTCTCTTTTCTCTTCCTACCTCCTATTCCTTTTCACTCCTCTCTTTTTTTTTTTGGGGGGGGACCACCTCACCCCCCCCCCCCCGGCTACGCGCCTGCGGTCAGATGAACATTATGTTGATACCTTGTCCGCCCCCGGAAATTAACTCAGGGGTTTAAGGCAATAATTTACGGTCAGATTAGCATTCAGGGGTCCGCCTTATAGGCCCTAGGTGGCGTCCAGGGGGCAGAGCCTCGGAAGTTCAGGGGTTTTAGGCATTTAATTACGGTCAGATGACCATTATTTTGATACCTAATTGTGACACTGGCAGGTCAATAATTGGCGTGGGGTTCAGGGGGCGCAGCCCCTGGAAGCTCAAGGGTTTTCGGCACTCAATTACGGTCAGATGAGTATCAAGTGGCCCGCCTTAGGGCTCTTGGTTGGGTCCAGGGGGCAGAGCCCCTGGAAGCTCAGGGGTTTTAGGCGTTTAATTACGGTCAGATGAGCATTTTTTGATATATTATTTTGTGACACTGGCAGGACAATATTTAGCGTGGGGTCCAGGGGGCAGAGCTATTTTTTCTTTCTTGCTCTCATTCTTTCTATTTTTCTTTAATATATTTTTCAAAAAAAGTGGGGGGGGGGGGGTGGGGCCTCGAGGATCCCGATCCCCGCCGTTCCGCGGGTCCTGACATGTAGGCATCTCAAGAAGCATTTTTTTTTTTTTTTTTTCTTTATGTGTTTTATTGAACAATCAAAAAATAATCACAGTATTTACAGGTTATTATAAAAACATTACAAAAAAGCAGTAAAACGCAGATCAAAACCTCACGAAAAGTAAATTTACAACATTTACAACATTATAAAACAGGATTATAAGACAAACTTCCATTTTTTAAAGTGCAAGGGCAGTTTGTTTTTCTTTTTTGCAATACGATATTCAAGATCTTTATTATAGTCAATGTAAGTTCTGAAACCTTGAAAATTGGGTATTTTACTTTGAAATTTGCATAAATAAATGTAGTATTTAAGCATAAGAAATAAATATGTCAAAAACGTATCCTTTTCATAGCCAAACATTTCTCAAGAAGCATTTTCTTGCCTGGCTGTAAATTTAGGAATTTGTCATTTTCCAACGAACATATAAAAAAGTATAATTTACTTAAAAGTGAGGAAAAATCTCGGAAAATTATATAATTTCAGCATTATTTGTTAACCACCGTTATGGAATTAGAAATAAACCACATTTAAATGTTATTTCCCCAAGCCCTCTCCCCCCCCCCCCCCCGATCTACACCTTGTTGGCGGGAAAATTGCAACTGATATCCCTTACCTTTCTTCATTCTCTTTTTTTCTTCTTTCTCTTTCTCTCCTCTTTCCCTTTCCCTTCCCTTCCTTCTCTCTCTCTTTTAGGTTTGCTGGGGGGGAGGCGACGGGCCCTTCGCCCCCTGGCCTTTAAAAAAAATTGTTTTTATATATATTTTTTTAATAAGTGATCACACAACCCGCACCCCCCCCCCCCCCCCCCCCCCACTGAGCGAAATAACGGTCTGCAAGATTTTCAAATTTCAGGGGGGCAAAACAAAATTATGCACACTGCCACACTACCAGGACTGCACACTACCCCCCCCCCCCCCGCAAATGCGACTTTTGAAACCAGAATTAAATCTACAAAATAAATAGGTAAATATTCCTTTAGTTTAGAAAGTTTAGAGGGCCCACTGCATTGGTGGCATTGGTGTATACCTGACGTGCCGGAGGTGTGGGTCTTGAGGCTAAGAATTTACACGACCAACAAAAAAGTAGATAAAACACAAATATAAATGTGACAGTTTCCCAAATGTGAAATCATCATTTCAAGAGTTCCGCGGGAATTCCGGAAATTTCTCTCTCTCTCTCTCTTTCTTTCCTATTTTGGCCCTCTCACACCATACTCAGATCTGCGCAATCGTGCGCGCGAGCGAGCTCACTAGATTTCTATGGAGCGGACATATATACGTACGTACGCAAGCGATCGTTCGACTCTTCAATTCCGCGCCGCGCACGTACGGCAAAACACATACTCGACTCATGTACAATATAGGTAGTATCTAGCAACACTTTTTTTCCACAGGTGACCCGTTGAAGACGATCGGATTCTCTACTTTTAATTTGTTATCACTAAGCCATTCGGATATCATGGATTTTATGGAAGGCATGGAGGAGCGTCTCAGCGATATTCGTGGAATTACGCTGAAATCTTTGTTGGAAAACCCAAGTTTTTTACAGCCTCCAACAGGCAATAACAACGAAGGTGAGAAATAAAATCTTCGTTTGTTTGCTCCCATGCGACCGCCGCTAGCGCTAGAGCTATGGCGCAGCAAAATCTGCGCTGCCTATGTACGACGTGTGTTTGTACTCGTCTGTGTAGAGGGGTGTGTACATTATGTTGACGTGTTGTCAACAATTATCTCTCAGCCCGCAACACCTCGTTGAAATGTAGGGTTTAGCTCTAATGCTTTTCATTTTCAATGTCATTGTACACAAATATTGATCTCTTGATTTTGAGCTTTCTAATTTTCTTAAAATTTGCTTATCATTTGAATTATAAATTATCTGAATCTGTTCGACAATATGGGAAATATTTTCGTATTTGGGTCTCGGTCATCTGCGATCGCGCGCCATTGGTCTACCCGTACCAGACAGTACCATGCATTTCCCGTAGCTCACAGTGCAGTGCAGTGTATTCATGTGTGTGTGCACTATACGTGCGGGAGTCCAAGCAGAGTCACGTTTTCGGAACGTGCCTAAAAAAAAACCTACCAAAAAGTCCACGGGATTCATTGTTTGATTAAAAATAAAATGCATAGGTTGTCTAGAGACGAGTCTACTTCAGACAGCTGAAATTCCTGGCTTCATTATAAAATCCAAAAGTCAAAACGGGTCTAAATCCAAGGCAAAAGTAAAACAAAAATTTGCTTTCTAATAATACCCCGTTCTAGCTAGAGCTAAGCTACGCGCGCGTACGCTGCGCTGGGGATCATGGTGGATATGGAGCGTACAATATTAGCTACGCGTAGCCTATAGCCTACAATGCATTCGAGGGAGCGTACTAGTACTACGCGTACGCGCGCGCACTGGATCTCCATGGTTACGTACGCGCCGTGCAATATAACTTTTTGTTGCGCTTTTTCTGCACTCATTTCTGCAAAATCGTGCTTGCATCAAAAATTTGTCAATGCCATGTGACGCGTATTGACCAATCACGATGCTTAAAATACTAGAGCCATTTTATAATAGCTCATAACTGACTGTCAATTTTTATCTAACATTAATGATTTAGATCTAGGTGGCGTAGGTCTACAAAAAGTTACTCTCTGATTTTTTTTCCCTGTTGGGGGGTTGTGTGGCATGTAGCCTGTGGATATATTGATAGTCATTCTAATTTCTATTAATAGTTTGGACCTCGTTTGACCCCTAGCCTGGGTTGAATCATGGATATGGCGTTCATTTAATACTTATAGGTCATGGCAACAAATTAAGAACAACAGAAAACAAAAACATGTAGACTTAGATCTTTTCAGAAGAATGAATTTACACCAAAAGTTTTCTTTCTTTTTTTTTCTTGTTCTTTTCCAGTACCAAAGATTGTTACGTTAGAGAAGAATAGGCATTTAAAGCATGTTACACCTCCAAGATATTGTGCAAAGTGACAAAAGGAGGATTAGATCTCTATGGAAATTCATGTGAAGAGATTATCAGATTGTCTTGAAAGTTTGCATGGATGTTTTTGTATCTATTAAGCGCATCCTGATCTTTACTTTGCCCAGATTTCAATCGAGACCTGGCCATAGCCAGATTCATTAAGAAATTAAAACTTCATCGAACCCAGAATCAAGCAAACATACAATGTAGGTCTTCACTCTTCAACACACAGCTAAAAACACCATTTATAAGTTCTAGATTGTTTGGTGCTTCCAAATTATGGTATTACATAGAAGAAACTATTATCCTTCAGGAAATAATCAAAACCGAAGTTTGACCAACCTGACCCAATGAAATACACCTTTATCAAGATTTAACTGAAAATCGCACCTTGTGACCTTTAGGTGTTTTTATGGTGTCTGGTCACAAATGCTAATAACTCTTTGGAATGGAACTGCTGATCATTTTGCATTAAAGACGTTTTATTGGCACTTTGGTAGGGGTTCAAAAGACAAGGCCTGCTACATTTACATTACAATACAATATCCTGGCTGTTGAGCAAAAGTCTGGCAGTTTAAAAATCTTTGAAAGATACATGTACCGTAGTTGTGTACATGTACATGTAGCTTGATAAAGAAGAAGAAAAAGAAGCCATCTGTATTTTAAAATTAATTTAGGTTGTTTTACATTGTGTTATTCTCAACAGACAAAAATGCAAAGAAAGACAAAGAGGCTGGACTCTTTGGTTTGGATATTGGGTCAGAGGATGTGGCCTCTGCCTTCCTTGGCCCCACCCTGTGGGAGAAGACGCCCTACGATGACCTCAAGCTTGAGTACATGGACCTGGATGAATTCCTCTCCGAGAACGGAATCGCAGTCTCAGATGGAAAGACCAGCAGCCAGGAAAAACCACAGGAGAAGCAGGTTGTCTCTGGTGCAGCGTCCCCTGTTTCTGGGGGAGCGTCCCCTATTTCTGAGACATCCACCGATAAGGAGAATCATTATCTCATGAGCACCCAATCCCCTACCCCAAGCCCTCATCCACCAATGAGCCCAGACTCGATCAGCGAAGAATGTAAGTACCAGTGTGCTATCATACTTAATGCTGAGTGAAATCTGTGATAGATCCTATATGGTCTTTCAATTTTTAATATGCTCTCAGTATATTAAGTATTCATATCCTGCATACACCTTTGTGACTATTCAAATTTCAGCAGAATATTTTCTAATATTAAAATGAGGTATATCCATGAAGTAAACATTTTTGTTTTAAGTCAATTTTCATCAAGACAACATGCATACATGTACATGTATATGCTAAGAGCCTAAGGACATTGATTTTTCACTAATTTAATGAAGGTCTATCCCAGACTTGATTAAATTTGATTTGTTTATTTCAATTCTAGCAGATAAATTAAAATACATCTTAGGTAAATACATGAAGTATACTATATCTTATGTAATATATAGTTTTAAAAAAATATACAGTATAATTATTAAGTACAAATTTTACATCATCATAATCAACTGATCATAATGATAGGATCTGATGATGAGACTCAATCAGCCAAAATTAATTTTCTTTTTTCATATTTCTGTTACAGTGGCTTACTCACCAACCAATACCATGAGTCCAGTTCGAGAGCCAAGTCCAGTGCACGTCAACGTCCCTTTTGAGCTGAGCGAAACGGACGTGGCCCTCGCTACGGCACCAGGCCAGGACACCTTTGACCCCACAGAGTGCACCTTCACCGAGGAGGAGCTCAAGCCGCAGCCTATGATCAAGAAGTCACGAAAGATCTACGTGCCCGACGAACAGAAGGACGACAAGTACTGGGAGAGACGCAGGAAGAACAATATTGCCGCCAAGCGATCGCGAGAGGCGAGGCGCGTCAAAGAAAACCAAATCGTTATCCGGGCATCCTACTTGGGAAAAGAGAATGGCGCTCTCAGGGATGATGTCTTAGAATTGAAGAAGGAAAACTCAACGCTCAAGAAGATTATTGCCAGCTATGAAAAGCGTCTCAAAATCGCGAAGATGGACTAGCCCCTGATTTCATCCCAATATAATATAGTTACATGGTCAATGTAATGTTTTTAAAGACACATGTCCCCTTTCTCTGTAATTGTACATTTGACTTATGTCAGGTGACTCAGGTACGACATTAACATCCTTCTGCAGATTTTAGCTGTCAGTAAAGGTTTTGTTTAGAGTTGACTCATTTCTGATGGATAATATTTCAAAGTATTTTTCTCAAAAAGGAGAAATATTGCATCCATTTCTGACTCTTGTCGAGAGCTGATTTACAAAGTCCTTCATTACTCTTGATAGTAATCTACCTATCTGATTATCTAATTCAAGTGGATTCAAGTGGATACGTTTTGAAGTTGGAAGTAATAGATATGGCCTCATTGAGATACCTGTAGTGAAAGATATCTATGTATGGCACTGTACAAATTGCACTTGCTATTTGTAAACATGTCAACATGTGATGCACCTATTGCCCATTGATGCAATGATAAATTAAAATAAAACAGAAAGAAGAAAAAAACATCACTCTCTTTCAGTGTCAAATTTGGCCAATACAACTTCACCATTTTCCCTCAACTTAAGTTACGACAAGGAATTTGAACATGGTTATTCAATAAATAACTGTACATGTAGTTTTTTTCTCTTCCTCAGTCCCCCCCCCCCCCCCCCCTCTCGCTATCTCTCTTTTATGGATTATATCTTATGTAGATAAATCATGCCTACCACTGACTGATTTAAAAGAGATCAAATATTGATTGATCATGTACATTCATCAGTTGAAAGATGATTAGATTGGAATGATGATTGATTTGTTGTACTATCGTTTTGCCTCTTTAACTGTACATAGCTCTAATGTTTCAAATTTTATTGTTGTCGTTATAGCAGCTAGCTACAGATATATCAAGTTTTGAATTACAATTTAAATGAAGTGATGTTAATCTGTCATCCCCCTAACATTCATTAAGATAAGTGATGATATAATGCAGTGTGTGAAGAATTTGATATTACTATTATATATATTTTTAAAACAATAGATTGCAGGACCTGATATTGCCATCAAAGTCGATGAATGTGAAAATTGCACTGCTAACTATATGTGAGAGATCATCATATCAGAAGCTTATCAAATTTTATCTAAGCTATCTCAATCTAATGTTAAAAGATAATAGTTTCACATTTTACACCCTTTCATGGAGATAAATAGAGGACAGGTTCTATTAATCAGCAAAAAAGGCAGGGGATAATACAAGATCTGTTTGTATTATTTATTTATGCAGATAGGTTTTATTTATTCAAGGTGATACAGATTTTACAGGTCATTGTTCCCAAGTGTTCCATTCTGTAAGTTCTTCGTACCAGCACCGTCTATTCGTATAGTCTATTTAGTATCTACACTCAATTTTGCATGATATACAATTCAGAATAATATCAGTTTCTACATAAATCCTGCCACGTACCAGTAGATTCTCCATATTCATCTACTTCAAAATTCTTTCCTGTCTACATGTAGGTGATGCAAAGGCTGCATAAAGATTTATTCATTTTTTCCCTCTATAAATTGCAGCATCATCCTCAAGAGGAGTGATGTAACTGTTTGTTTTGACTTTGAACTTTATACATGTATATTGCCCAGGAGATCTGTTTACCTGTATTGTATTCTCTCTTGACTTTGGCAGTTTGCCAGAGTTGAGAGAAGTCAGATGTCCTTTTATTCCAGTGCCCTTGAGTAATAGGCGGATGTAGGTGGGAGTTCATGGCACCTAAGTTTCAACTTGCACACATATAATTCTCTTCCTAATTCATGCTTTTAACATCATTTTCCTTTCTTCATAATTGTACACAGTGATATGTATACTATTCACAGTACGTACAACAAATGAATTGCTCAATGTACTGCTTTGATGGTTATTCTAAAGATTCTATTCTTTTTTGATTGGATGTACATAGAAATATAAGTATTAAAGTTTACATGGTCGTTGGTTAGGGGCGTGGTTATAGTATTCATTCCATTACTATGGATTATTTTTCAAAAGCTGTAAAATCATGTATCGTACACAATTTCTCGCACAATTGTATAGAAGAAAAAAAAATGTGGCTGGACTTTCGTATTGTATTTTTTTCATTAAGGTAAGCAGTATCATGATGATAACTTCAAGCGTCTCTTTTATTGTGAATGTTTATATCGAGGCGCATGTGAAACCAAGTATGCACATAACTAGTAGGGACAAGTGTTGGTAGTATTTCATGAAAGGAACATGTACAAACTAAATATTTTTGCCCTTGAAAGAGAACATGAATGGTTTGCTGGTTTCGCTAAAAATATTATCTTGACATACAGTAGGTAATGGACTTTAAAACTACATCGTATACAAATGAGCATAGAAAATCGGCATATGTGTTTGACTATGTGCTTGGTATTTGATGATATTATCACAGACAGTTGGTTGTCATGGTACATGTATTTAGTACCTGGTGTGCTTCTCTGTGTAATTAGTAATGAGGGCAGGATGCTCTGTAGAAGTAAAGGTACCCTCGCCCATGAATGCCTTCAATGAAAAGGCATCTTAAGCTATTGATCATGTCTATTGTAGAGGGCACCATTTGTGAGCTTCTTGAAGGGTAATTTGTATTCTCTCTGCATAGCAAGATTCCTAATCCTGCCTGTTGTCAAGGTTTCCCAAACCTTCAACTACATGTACTCAGCATGAAGGGAAACAACATGTGTATGATGGACCTCAAGCCTGGTGCAAGTCATTCAATATATGCAGTAATTTGCAGTTTAAGCCTTTTAGGTTGTTACCACAGTTTGGACTAATTAATTTGGATTACTGGTATGAAGATCGCATTTCAAAGAGATCTTGAATTACAAGTTCATGGCATAGAAATGCAGTATTCATTACACAACAAGCTATCTGCCCATTACTCTGTGGTTGAGGATAAGCCTGGTTCAATACACTATGGATGTAAGACCAGTAGTTTAAACAAACATGTGGAGTTGCATGTGACTGCCATATACACCCATTCATAGGTGTACATCAATCTGCTTGTAATTACATGTATACACATGTATACACATGTGTTTCTATTTCCCATGGAGGAAATTTACCAAAGGAAATTATCTTCTTCATGTATTATGTCTTGTAAGAAGTACATTTTATCAGAAGACTATAATCATGAGAATTAATCACACATTTATCTGTATGGTGTAGGTGCAAGCATTCATTATGAATGTACCAGTAGAGTGTGATGGCCTGCAGCAACCAGTTTACATGCTGTTTTGCTTCACATTATCCACCTTCTTGTAAAATTGAATTGAATTGAAGAATTGAGACACATGGGGTCTAATTGATCCTTGAGATCTACTGTACTGCTTAACAAATGATGCATCATGTGCCTTGTTTAGAATAGATTGACTGGACTTGCGCAGAGTGCAGATAGTATTTCATCCGCCAATCATCATTGATGGTCCGAATTTACAAAGGAGGCTTACTTTGAGTCGTAATTTTAACCTTTACCTTGGACGAAATGGAAGCTTAAATAAAAACTATACAAAAGCGTATTGATGACCATACATGATGGACACGTGCAAACTACTTGTATGATAATGGCCGTTTAATCATGGATTAAGATTTCCTTTGGGCATGGTATCCTGTTTTAAGGATTAAGTACACAGAATTGGTTTTAGAAACGTTAGGCACTATTTGAGATTTTTTTTTTTTTTGGGGTGGTGGTGATTTTGCACTAAAACAGAAGAACGGGTTAATAAATACTTGGGATTTGCAATATGTGGGTAAAATTGGAACTGTTGTTTTTAAATATGACATCCTTTTATGTCAACATGTAATAGTCCCATAGATATTTAGTTATATAGGAAATTATCTTTAATCCCCTTTTTTTAATTAATGGAATTTTTTTTATAAAAAAAGTGATAGATGAAATACGACCTTGTATACTTGTCTTGGTAACAAGCTAAATCTGTCTCAGGTGATGTATATATTTGAAAGTGAGCTTAAACTAAGAAACGTGTGTGTGTGTGCGTAAGTTCTTAGAGACAGATATTGATAGAATTGGAAGGGGTTTACTTTTCTTCAAAATGACCATAGCCAATAGTTTTATTTGATTTGGACTATTTCAAGTCTGAAGAAAATTATTTTATTGCTTTCTCATCTTACAATGCTCAAAATTGACTTTTCTATTAAGACATCAAAACAAAATATTTTAATTATTTTATTTTATGAATGTTCATTATACTTCAGGTATTATTCCATACTAGAATTTTCTCTGGATTTGTTAACTGTTTTTTTTTTTAATGCACATATAAACTGCCTGGTCCCCAATGCAAATGCAAATGGCTATTTTGCCTGCTTGGGTACTGGTATGTTTTTTAATCTATTCTAGCTAGAGATTTTCTACAAAGGAAACATGATTTCAGTACCCTGTCACATCAAAGCAATTTGAAATTTTACCCCAAATATATTTTGAAGACTACTTGTAATTCTCACTCGTCCAGTTCTATCGATGACTGTATTCAATGTTGTTATATTGTAAATAATATATGTAGCATATTACGATGTTGGAATTGAATCAATGTTGGGCAGTGATAATGCAAGCTCTTTTTCCTGTCAGGTGTGATTTGTGGTACAAAGAATGCCCAGTGATAGGGTGATATATTTACAGAGATGTATTTTGCTAAGCTTGATCGTGATGTGGAAAAAATATATAAATATATATATATTCATGTATATGGCACTGTACATTTTCTCATTTTGTTTTCCTTTTTGTTTTGTTATTTGAGTGATTTGAGAATGGTGCTTGTGTGCGAGTTTTTACAAGATTTTTAGAAAGAGAGGTTTGTAAAAGAGGTGAATATACATATTTATTATTTGTAGTCGTGCTGGCGTAGCTTTGTCAGTCGCCAAACTGCCCTCTGCTTGGGCCCGAAATGGGCTGCATTACAATCCAACTACCGGCAATACGTTTGAGTAATGAATAAACAAAAAATGAGTGATTTTTTAAATAAGTAAGGATTTCAGAACAATCCAAGGAATGAAGGAAGTTTTTTGAACCTATTGAAATCATACAAAATTAATTTTAATAGCAGAAGAAGTAATATTAAAATATAATATTACAATTTTTTAGATAATCAGTAATTTGCGAGCTTTGGGGGAAATTACTCTTAGTCGCTTGAAATTAGGGGCACGTCTAATGATGAGGGGAAAAGGAGACACTTATCGAAATGGATAAGACACTCGTTAGAAAAGCAAAGGAGCATGTGTCGAAGTACAGAGGGTAATTTGTCGACGGAAAAGGGGCACCCATCAGAATTTGATAGGGGCATTTATTAGGGGTAAAAAGGGCATTTATGAAACTGGGATATGTCCCTTATTAGAAAGGAAAAGAGGCACCTCTCAGATTTAAATAGGGCACTTATCACGAGTGAAAAGGGGCACTTACTAGAGATTAAAAAGGGCACTATGAGAATGGAAAATTATGACTTATTACAAAGGGAAAATGGGAACTTGTCGAAGGAAAAGGGGCACGTGTCAAAATAAAAAGGGGCACTTATCAGAGATGAAAAGGGGCACTTTTAGGGAACTTGAGAAAGTGGGAGGGCAATGTGCCCCCTGCCCCCCCCCCCCCGGAGCCCCGCTTCTGATAACAGGTCCTCTAAAAAGAAAAGACCATCTCGAGTCATACATTTGTGAAAAAATTAAATTCCACCCATTTTGGATTTTGGAACAATTGTGAAAGTTGTCCGCCACAACATCACAGAGACATTACCGATTCAGCCAATTCGAAGAACCCATACATTGCAACTTTTTAAAATTTCATAACTTTCACATTTTTTGTCCGAATTCATTCAAACGTTCGCCAGTATGCTTCTCT